>JBBBDQ010001188.1:1505000-1680000 GCA_037127315.1 Ascarosepion bandense
TTTTCCTTCATGTCACGCTCATGGAGAGAGTGAAGTAGGGAGATAGTCAAATGTTTATTGAATTGGTCTTGGAATTGGTTGTGCGTTGTGGTACAGTGGATATCGGCTCGGAACGAGAAACCGGGGAACCGAGTTCGAATTCCAATTGAATCCAGTGTATTCACTTACGCGCAAATAATCTTGGGAAAGGTATTAATCCGTCTCTTCCTTCAAGTTATGGGTTAAATAGCAGGACAGATTGGGTTCTATAGCCTTGGTCGGCAACCAATCTACCGTAGAAAGCAATGGCAACCTACTGCGGGATAATCTTCTGCCCAGTCAGTCATGTCTCTTTCGAGACATGATCGCCCAAGCGTATATCACGTATGGCACTTAACTGACTGACTGAATATAATAGTTGGAATAATGTTTAAGGCTTATATTGGTCATAAAGTGAGGGATCAGTTTATTACTTCATAACAATAGGAAACCGATCCCCCACTAATTACTACACAATAATATAATAGATTTCTTTTCCCTTTAACTATGAGTCAAATAACAGGACAGATTGGGTTCCATAGCCTTGGTCGGCAACCAGTCTACCGCAGAAAGCAATGACAACCTACTGCGGGATAATCTTCTGCCCAGTCAGTCATGTCTCTTTCGAGACATGATCGCCCAAGCGTGTATCACGTATGGCACTTAACTGACTGACTTGTATCAAGCATAACCGAACACCCTACAACTTGAGTACTTCTTAGAATCATCAAAATTATCAGAAGGCTGAAATGTAGACGAATAATAATATTTCGTTTGTATCTTTGAGGTAGAATTTTATTAACAGAACAGAATAACATCGATTTGTAAATGTTCAATGAGAAAATGTTGTTCGAATTTAAGTGAATTTTGAGCTTGTAGTTTTAGGTAGCAGAATATGTTTAACAAAATCCGTATTCTTTTCTTTTCATTTTTATTCTTTGGGCCGGTGAGAATGTGAAATAGAAGGTGAAGCAAGAAAGAAGAATAGTACAAATCGGTGTTAATATTGAGGAGTCAATTGAAGTATCGTGTTGTTGTTGTTGCTGATGTCTTCTTTGTTGATTGCGAGAATAATAAGAAGGAAGAAGAAGAGATAAAAGAAATCACACACATGAAGAAGGAGAACAAATGTGGGACGGGACCTTATGTCCGGGTCAGTGGCTTGAAGTGTTTGTCAAAATTTGTGATTTTGTTCATTGAATACTATTGCTATATTTGCTCGGGCGCTTTTTCTTTCACCTCGGGTTGCTCGAAAAAATTGAAAGAAAATCTGCAATAAAATCGATCCTAATTTGGCAGCTCGTCTTCACCACAGTTGTAGCCAGGTATTGAAGTCACACAATCTAACACACGCTTTTATACACTGGCCTTGAAAGCCGGAACATACAACAGCCGAAATATAGGGAATATGGCAATAAAAATGACGGCAGCTGTCCATACTATGTATATAATGAAAATACTACATTATCTCAGAAGTATAGACAGAAATAGATGGTGGCACAAATGACCCATGATACCCTACGGTATTGACAAAAAGTCAAACTCTAAAGGAAAATACAGCTACTTTTATATTTTGAAATGACAAAATCAAAACCACGAGGAAAATATTCTGATTTTCATATTTCTAAATGAAAACACACAAAATCTACAGAAAAATATTCTTATTTTATATTTTTAACCGAGAAAGTAACATTTACAGAAAATATGTTTATTTTTATATTTCTAAATGAAAACGTCAAAATCTGGAAAAAAATATTCTTATTTTATACTTGTAAATGAGAAAGTAAAATTTACAGAAAATATGTTTATTTTCATTTTTCTTAATGAAAACGTCAAATCCTGTAGAAAAATATTCATTTTTTATAATTCTAAATGAGAAAGTAACATTTACAGAAAATAAGCTTATTTTCATATTTCCAAATGAAAAAGTGAAAATTGACAAGAACAGATACTTATTTGCATATTTATAAAAGAAAAATCAAAATATGATATGTAAAAATCTCAGTGTAAGAAAACTTTTTTTTTCATATTTCTAAAAGAAAAAGTCAAAATCTGAATGAGATGATTATTTTCATATTTCTAAATAAATCTTACGGAAAAGATATATTTTTTATATTTCTATGTAAAAAAAGAAAATCTGAAGGGATAATGGCTTATTTTCATATTTCTAAATGGACAATTCAAAAACAGTAGGAAAAGATGCTTATTTTCAAAATGTTAAACGAAAAAGTCAAAATCGGAAATAAAATATTCTTCTTTCTTCTTATAATAATATGAGAAGAAGAAAACATAATTAAGGAGAGAAAACAATAAAAGAACAGGAATTAAGAAGACAGAAGATAACGATTGACATTGCATTTAAATTTTTGATGATCAAAGTTGAGTGGAAAGCAAGAAGCCGTAAGAGAGTTCCACAATCGAAAGAAGAAACTGTTAGCATAGGACTTATAATAATATGAGGAGACGAAAACATAATTAAGGAGAAAGAACAATAAAAGAACAGGAATTAAGAAGACAGAAAATAACGGTTGACATTGCATTTAAATTTTTGAAGATCAAAGTTGACTAGGAATCAAGAAGCCGTAAGAGAGTTTCACAAGCAAGAGAAGAAACTGTTAGCATAGGACTTATAATAATATGAGAAGAAAACATAATTAAGGAGAGACAACAATAAAGAACAGGAATTAAGAAGACAGATAATAGCGATTGACATTGCATTTAAATTTTCAAAGCACAATTTGACTGGAAAAGCAAGAAGGCAGAAGTGATTTCCACAAGGGAGACGTTCTAGAGAACAGACTCTTAACATAGTGTTATATATCACTGTACGATGACAAACAACGAGAACACGCATATATAAAATATAAGATTATATTTCTATTCCTGACGACGAGCCTGTGTGGAACAGAGAATGGAAGAGTGAGAGCGCGCATAGAATGAGTCGACGGGAGTGTAAGTCTTGCCTGTGGTGTCTCTCTGCTTCCACTGGCCGTTCTCTGCTGGCGAATCTGTGTGTCGATTTCTTTTTATAGTCTAGAACCTGGACTTTTCCTTCCGGTTTTGTCTCGCCTACGCAACGCCCATGTAATTCCAAGAGACACCTGTTTTGTTTACTTCCGTAGTCATTTCCGCCGCTGTCAGAAATAAGGTCAAACGAGCCCGACTCATAACCCTGCGACATCCGCTCCAGACGCCGACAGGATGTATTTCTCAAACACCTGTCTTGTCGTTCGCTGACCCCTTCATCGACGGGAAATATCATCGATTGCATCAACCTTCTTCGGGTGGGGGCTAGATTGCTATATTACAATAGAACTTATAGTTACATTTAACCAATTGAAACAACTTTACCGCCAATCAAGTACTTCACTTAATTTCATAAAGACTAAGTACCATAGCAATTACTGAATTTTGATTCGTCGTCGTCGTCGTCGTCCTGCGGCCTCGGCTGAGATAGAACTCATCACACTCCTCCAGTATTCCCTGTGCATTTGGAACCCTGGCGCAGTTTATAGCGAAATTCATAATCTTGTCAAATAGCTGAATACTTGATGCTTCGCCAGGGTTACCAAGGGTGTTTTTATTGTGACACCAACACTGGATGGGTTGCCTTCCAGGCCCCATCCTGTTATTTAACCCATAACTGGAGGGAAGTGACGGATTAATACCTTTCCCAAGGGTACCAGTGCTTAAATGAATGCAGGGTACTCAACTGGAATTCGAACTCGGCTCACCGATTTCTCTTTCCAAGCCGACATCCACTGCACCACAACGCACATCCATCACTGAAAACTTACAGCGCCTGGTATTCCCAAGCGGTAAGCCATCTAAGTACTGACCAGGCTCACGTTGCTTAACTTTGGTGATCGAACGAGAACCGGTGTATTCACCGTGATATGAACTTGATTTTTTTATGTGCCATGTCCCCCTCTAGCTGTAGGCTGTAGTGGGTCGTTTCTGACACCAAATCTATTACTAAAATGTTTAAATTGGTAATTAACTTAAGGACATAGAATTCAGGACGAAATAAAATGTCTGGAGAAAAAAAAACAATTTGATTTAATAAGCCTCTATTATATAATTTGGTTTTGCAAATCGTGCATTTTACTGTCACTGTTGTGCAGGGGGTTACATAGAAAGAAAGTTATGAGAAAAAGTTACAGGTTATAGAGGGTGTCAGGAAATGGGTAAGAGAATGATGAGAATACTGATGAGAGTGGAGTGGACGGAGAAAGGAGCATGAGAGAAAGTTATGAGAACGAGTGACAGGTTATAGGGGGCGTCAGGAAGTGGGTAAGAGAAGGATGAGAATACTGATGAGAGTGAAGTATTACCCCAAGCAAGACATTTTACTGCCACTGTTTTGCAGGTGTTTACATAGGAGGAAAGCTATGAGAAAGAGTGACAGGTTATAGGAGGTGTCAGGAAGTGGGTAAGAGAAGGATGAGAATACTGATGAGAGTGGAGTGGACGGAGAAAGGAGCATGAGAGAAAGTTATGAGAACGAGTGACAGGTTATAGGGGGCGTCAGGAAGTGGGTAAGAGAAGGATGAGAATACTGATGAGAGTGGAGTGGACGGAGAAAGGAGCATGAGAGAAAGTTATGAGAAAGAGTGACAGGTTATAGGGGGTGTCAGGAAGTGGGTAAGAGAAGGATGAGAATACTGATGAGAGTGAAGTGGACGGAGAAAGGAGCATGAGAGAAAGTTATGAGAACGAGTGACAGGTTATAGGGGGCGTCAGGAAGTGGGTAAGAGAAGGATGAGAATACTGATGAGAGTGGAGTGGACGGAGAAAGGAGCATGAGAGAAAGTTATGAGAAAGAGTGACAGGTTATAGGGGGTGTCAGGAAGTGGGTAAGAGAAGGATGAGAATACTGATGAGAGTGGAGTGGACGGAGAAAGGAGCATGAGAGAGAGGATGCAGGTTAGTGATATAGAAGATGACTATCGACTTTAGATTTAAATTCTTGGAGATTGTAGCTGTCGAGAAAGCAAGTAAACGGAAGGGAATTCTACAAGCGGGAAATGCGAGAAAAGAAGCTGTGGAGTAGAATTTGCTTATACATTTTATTGGTTTCACAGTAAATGGATGGGACCTAGTTGCTAATCTTGTAGCTTGAGTAAATTCATATATAGCGGCCACCGGTGAGCTAAGTTCATTGGAGCAGAAGCCGTGAAAGTATTTGTAAAAGAGACACAGGAAAGCCACAGTGCGTCGGTGTGAAAGTGACTGTATCTGAGTTGCCAAATTGGGATTTATCACATTAGATTCTCCACTGGATTTTATCAAGGACCCTTGGGTGGATAGCAGGAGCACCCGACTAGATATGGCAGTAGAATTCAATGCCCGGCCTGATGGTAGATTTATATAAGTGCAGGTATACAAATGATGTCTTAACACTTCGACCTTTTGTAATATTTAATAATTAACTACGATTGAATAGTGAGTCCGAGGTTGTGCGTTGTGGTACAGTGTTTACTTTATTAGAAATCATGAGAAATGCACTTAATTACGCACAAGTTATGTGAAAGGTATAAATCCATCTATATTTTAAATAACAGGAATGACTAGGTTCTATAGTCTTGGTTGGCAACCAGTGTATTGGAGAAAGAATGGCGAGTTATTGTAAAAAAATATTCTACCTAGTCAGGCATGGATAAAAAAAAGACATGATTGCCTAAGCGTGTTTCATGTATGGCACTTAACTGCCAGACTGAGTGAGTTTAATATCCTTACTGGATATTCAATCATTCCGCCCTTGTGCTATATCAAGATACGCTTAGTAAATTACTATAACAAATGAGGTAGTAGAATCCCGACCGTTTTATCAATTCAATAGATCTAGATGTTTATTCGTTGTTTTCTTTTTAATATTGGGCTTCCGGTTCTTTTTCCTGAAGCCGTTTCATTTTCTTTTGCTCTCAGTAACCCCTTGTGTCTTAGTGGCCTTGCTTCGGAGTGAAAAATTATTATAACAAGGACGCGCCACTGTAATAGAGGGTTAACGAATAGGTACAAATGTGTTATGATATTTAATAACTTTAATTTTCAAATTTAAATATCCTAGAATCTTATATAATATTTTCAATGGTAAATCTTCAAGGTATTCTTCATAAAATTAGTAACGAAAATACAAAAAAAAAATTAATTTTAAAAAAGTATTCATAGTTTTATATCCCTTTGTGTCTTTTGGCTACAACCCTATATTAGCCAAACTAAGGGTTTCGCATGTGTCTTTAAAATACGAACTACTTTTATAATCAGTTATTGATTTCAGCCAATCAGTTAGTGGCTTTACGTTTTATATGCATGAGCGATCGAGTCACCTTCGTTTCATCACAGACTAGATTTTCCAGCAGTAGGTTGCTATTTCTAGGAGACTTTTTCTTCTATGGGCCGTGTTCCTTCGGGACGTAGGCGATCATGGCCCTCCACATCTCTCTATCCCTAGTGCCTGTTAGCACACTTTCTTCTGTTAGCCGCCCAAACCCCTCTCTGTCATCCACCTGCTCAGGCCCGTCAAGTACATTACACGCTGCTTTTCCCAGTCTCTTTTTCCCTCTATCTGACCGGTGGGTATCAGATTCTCCAAGCCCTCCTTCCTTATTACAATTCTCAGAAACTTTAGCTGTCTTTTCCTGATGCTCAGTATTAATTTCCTTTTCGTTTCCATAATTTCAAAAACTCCATCACTAAATAAGTTGCTATTTTTAGCAGTCGTTTATTTTACCGTTTCTAGCAATGGGTTACTATTTCTAGAAGTAGGTTGCTATTTCTGACAGTAGATTGCCATTTCTAGCAATGGATTTCTACCTCTCGTAATAGGTTGCCATTTCTAGCAGTAGCTTGTTTCTAGCAGTAGGCTACCATTTTTAGGAGTGGGTTGTTTTTTCTTGTAGTTGGTTACTGTCTCTAGCAGTTGGCTGCTACTTCTAGAAATAGGTTGTTATTTCTAGCAGCTGGTTACAATTTCTTACTTTAATAGAGAGGTTGCCAGGTATATTAACTATTCTTTTCTTTTTTACCAGATGATGCTGTGCGACATGATGTGCTATTGTTGCTTGGAGAATCCGATGATGGAGAACCAGTCAATGTTCAACAACTATCCCAAACTGATGGCCCTGTGGAAACGCGTTGCTGCCCACCCCAAGATCTGTGGATACTTGAAGAAGCGTTGCAACACCAACTGGTAGATTATTCCCATAGATTGACCACCAAAACAAAGATTGACCCGTGATTTTCACTTTCAACCGAGAGGTAGTGCAGTGGTCATGGCTTGAGAACGTCAAATATATTCAACTATATAAAATTAGAAGCCAGTCTATTTTCCCGATCGAATAAGTATATTTTGTGTCGATTGTGAAATCTAGAAAAATAAAGGAGTTTAAAATATGATTAACGTTTTGTTATTGTTTCTTAAATGCGTTTATATTTAATCTTGTTGCTTTTTTACTCGCAGTACCCGTGAAAATGTCACGTCTTTCTCAAGTTTTGTTTTTTCTCTTACATTTTTTTTTACAGAAATCAAACAGCGTCTCTGATATGTCTTTTTCCTCTTTCCTCGCGATCAAAAACAGTCTTTATTCATGTGGACAATTCTTTCTTTCTTATTGTCTTGCATTTCTTTCTTTCTTTTCTCACTGAAACCAAGTAGCGTCTCGGATATGTCTTTTTCATGATTCCACGCGATCAAAAAAATATCGGAATAAACAGTTTTTTATGAAATATTAACAAGGAGCTACTTTCTTTCTTTAACTAGAACCAAGTAGCGTCTCTGATATGCCTTTTCCGTTTTTTCACGTGATTTCCGTCTTTTCCGTCTTTTTTCGTGATCAAAAATAGTTCTTAATTCATGATCTATTGGCAGGGCGTTTCTTTCTTTCCTTTTTTTTTGTATTTCCTCTTTTCTTTCTTTCTTTCTTTCTTTTCTCACCGAAACCAAGAAGCGCCTATGATACGTCTTTTATGATTTCATGTGATCAAAAACATAAAAGGGTCAAGTATTTATGAGATAATAACAAAGCGCAACATTCATTCTTTCAGTGAAACCAAGTAGCGTCTCTTATATAACTTCTCCACCTTTCCTCGCGATGTAAAATAGAGTCATTTATTCAAAAGCTATTAGCAGGGAATTTCTTTCTTTCTTTTTCCTGTATGTTCTATTTTCTTTCTTTCTTTCTTTCTTTCTCTCACTGGAACCAGGTAGCGCCTCTGATATATCTTTTTAATCATTGCACGAGATCAAAAAAGAAAGAAGAGTACATTATTTATGAAATATTGACAACGAGATCAAAACAGAACAGTCTATATTCCAAAGAGCGTTTGTTTGCTTGCTCTTTCTTTCTTTCTTTCTTTCTTTTGTGGGATTTCCCCTTTGCCTATAATAATAGACTTGACTGATTATACATGTCCTCCCGCCATAGAGAGAACAGCAGTTGAGAGTTATAGTAGAGATCCTTGCTAGTTATCGGAGAATACCGGAACTGATACTTAAGTTACCGAGAGATACCGAAGTTACCCAGAGACTACCGCATCAGAAGTCATAATAGCTCTGAGCTCCACTCAGCTAGATAATATACCCAGATATACTATTTTCAACGACTTTACTTTAAGACTTTTACATATTTATTTCTTACTAACAGTATTCCTGGATTTAATAATCTGCGTTCAAGTTTGTATATTACGTTCAATATAATCTACATTTCTATCTCAATATCCGTTTTTGTTGTTCATTATTTTGTGCATTCCCTCACCCGGAATCCACAACAGCTTTTTCTTTCTTTCTTTCTTTTTTCTTTTTCACTGAAACCAAGTAGCGCCCCTGATATGCATTTTCCGTCTTTCTACGCGATCAAAACGGAATAGTCTATAATCAAAAGAGCGTTCGTTTGTTTGCTCATTTCATTCTTTATAGCTAAGGTGACTTCACTTGAATCTGCTGCCCACCAGTATGTATGTCTCCGTCTGTCTCTCCTCAGGTCGGTTAGTTACTTATTCTTTCTGTACCGTTCTCCCTCCTCTCCTGACTGCTCCCTTCTAGATAGCATCGCTGACAACATTGATAAGGCTATTTCCTGCCACCCATTCGCTCACATATTTGTATTCGGAGATCTCAATGCCCATCACTCTGAGTGGCTTAAAGACTCTCTTACTGATATAGCGGGTGTCCACGCCATGAACTTCGCTATTTCCCAATCCCTTACGCAAGTGGTGGACTTTCCCACTCGCTTCCCAAGCACTCCCTCCGGACACTCCTCGCTACTAGATATATGTTTTACCTCTGTCCCTGACGCCTGTCAAGTCTCGCAGCTTTTTCCGCTCGGCAACTCTGACCATGCTGATGTCTCTCTCAGTATTTCTTTCCACTCTCACTCCCCTCAGGAGCCTCCTACCTATAGGACCTCCTACCGCTACCAAAAAGCTGACCGGGATGCATTTCGCGATTTCCTCTGCGACGTCCCTTGGGGAAAAGTGTTCGATCTCCCAGTTGATGACTGTGCATCTGAGGTCTCGTCATGGGTGAAAGCTGGCATTGATGCCTTCATACCTACCAGGAAGTATTGCCTAAAACCTCATTCCTCTCCGTGGCTCTCTCCTGCCTGTTCGACCGCCATTGACCACAGGAACCATTACTTCCGACTATTCAGGAGCCAATCATCTGATCACAATAGGCGCCTATTCACGACTGCTCGAAATGAGTGCAAGAGAATCATGAATAACGCCAAACGGTTGTTTGCTGAGAGAATGCGACAGCGCATAGCTGACCGCAAGTTCGGCTCCAAGGACTACTGGCGGATAGCTGAGTGCTTTGTCCGCAGATTCTCATCCACGTTTGACTCATCTGGAATATGCTCACCCGACTTCCCCGTTAGAACTGAGGCCAAACTGCACGACGTACATTTCACACCTAAGGTAGTATCCCGAGTAATTTCAAAACTTGTCCCCCATAAGGCGAGTGGTGACGACGGAATCCCGGTGATAGTCCTTAAGAGGTGTACCCCTGAACTCCCCTGTCCTCTCTAAACTGTTTAACTACTGCCTTTCTGCTTCCTGTTTTCATGCATGCTGGAACTTCTCTTCAGTCGTTCCTGTTTTTAAGAATTGTGGTGAACCCACGGACCCATCCAACTATAGCACTATCAGTCTTCTACCGATATTCGGGAAAGTGTTCGAGGCCATAATCAATGGTGAAATAGTTCAACAATTTACTGCCCACAAACTCTTCTCTGACAAGCAATATGGCTTCCACTTTGCCAGGTCCACTGCCGATATGCTAACAAACTTTACGGAGTACATGCTCCAGGCCCTCGATGAGTCAGGCGAGGCTCGTGTAGTTGCTCTGGACATCTTCAAGGCTTTTCACAGGGTTTGGTACTCTGGCCTCCTTTGCAAGCTACGGGGTTACGGCATTACCGGACGCCTAATTGACCTAATCCAGTCTTTTTTAAACAACCGCAAAATGAAGGTCGTTTTGAATGGGCATGCCTCTTCATCCTACAGCACGAATGCTGGTGTCTCACAGGGCTCTATCCTGGGCCCGACCTCCCGGTCGTTGATGAAAATAAGGAAGAGCGTCCCAAGTAGGCATCTACGCAGTCCCAAGTAGGCATCTACGCAGATGACACCACAATATTCTCCCGCCCCAATAAGAAACCTGGCATGGAGGACAGACACAATCTCGCTGCTGACCTTGAACGGGATCTACACTCTGTGGTGAATTGGGGCAAGAAATGGCTTGTCAACTCCAATGCGTTCAAGACCAAGCTGTTGTCTGTCAACCATCACAGGCAACCTCTCTTGTCTCCCATAAGCATGGACCAAGTGATTCTCCCTGAGTGCAATACACTGCGCCTCCTCGGCCTTACCCTCTCTTCTTTTCTCAAATGGAACTGCTACATCGAATCCATAGCTAAATCTACTGCTAACAAGGTTGGGTCACTGTGTCGATCCAGGACGTTCTTTCCGCCTGAATCCATCCTGCAAGTCTACCATTCGACCCTGCATGGAGTACTGCTGCTATTTATGGTCAGGCGCTCCTGCCGCTCACCTCAGTGTTCTCGACAGGCTCCAAAGGAGAGTTACTAACGTGATAGGTGCTGACTTGGCGGCTCGACTACAGCCACTTCCCCACCGACGAGATGTGGCCTCTCTTTGTCTGTTCTATAAGTACTTTCATGGCTTCTGCTCAGATGAACTTAAGTCACTGGTGCCTCATCAACAGGTGTTTACTCGTGCAACCAGAATGGCAACTGGGTCCCACCCATTCACAGTTAGGTTAGCCAAATGCTGACGACAATTCTACTCCTGCAGCTTCTTCTCTCGCACTTCCCGCCTGTGGAACTCGCTCCCATATTCTTGCTTTTCTGACGGCTACAACCTCCAGAAATTTAAATGCAATGTCAATACTCATCTACTAACCACTTGACTCTAGCCCTTCCCCCACCCCGTATATACTTCCCTTTCTCTCCCCCCTTTCATCACACCTGCATTTTCATCTTTCTATTGCTTCTTCGTAATTGGTTTGTAATCCTCTTCTCCCTCCTCGAATTAATTTTCTTTCAGTTATGTAGCCCCCCGCACATCAGTGGCATTTACGCCTTGCCCGGGGTGAAATGATTAAAAAAAAAAATTTTTTTCAATTTTTTATTGTTTTTTTTTTTTCATATTTAACTATGTAGCGTTCTTGATATATTTTTCTGTCTAGACAGAAAAACAGGGTTGTCCATTAAGATGTAGTGCTGGGCGTAACGTACGACCTAACTCTGAAACTAAGAGAGAGGCAAACAGAACTGTAATGTGATATATATCATTTTGTCTGCTAATAAATTATTATTTGGTTTTAGGGGGACATTTCATGTATTGTAAAAATTTTGCTGGTTATGTTATCTGGGGATATCAATAAAATAGATTGAAAACTCCATCCAACGTATATGAATATTCTTAGATTTTAAGAAACTTAATACGTCGTAAAGTTTGCTATGTAAATATTAATACATACAATACATTATTAATACATACAAAATAATTGTTTACCAGTTAATTTCTTATCTAAACTTATTTATAAATGGAACTTTGTCTGTGTGTGTGTGTGTGTCCGTTACCTATTGACTCTGAAACGGCTGAACCGATTTTCTTGAATATTTACACAGTTGTACTATAAGCGTCTGCGAGTGTTCTTAGCTAGGTTTTGTGTCGAGGTACCCCCAATAAATATCGAAGATCGATAATAAAAAAAGTCGGGTGATAGAAGAAGCGGTCCAATTTTAATCAAATTTGATACACTCATAGACAAAGACATAAGAAACGATATTCAGAGGTTTCAAGGTTGCAGTTCTTACAATAGTGCAGAAAATCGATAATATATATATATTTATATATATATATATATATATATATATATAAATATAAAAGGCAAGATGTTTGAGTGTGTGTCTGTTTATCTGAATGTATGTCAGTATTTTTTTCAGCCCTTTTATTTTATTTTTTCTTTGGGTTTGGCTCTAAGTCGGTATAATTGTAGTTCTTAGTCTTAACCATGATACCATTTACTCAGAGGACTTATTTAGCCTTCAAAATTCAGTTTATGACGAAAAAAACTTATTTGATATCGATACCAGGAAATCAAAATTTGACTTACACCCATTCATTTTTCTTTCAGTCTACGGTTTCGCTTTAACTGGAAACAACTATTGCTTTTTAGTCTTTCGTGCCAACATCCAAAGAGTCTGAGCTCCAGGACCATAGATTAGTTTTATAGCTTTCATTACACCCGAGCAACGCCGGTCTATACTGCTAGTATATATATATATATTTCAATATTGAAATCTGAAACTGCTAAGTTATATATTAAAAATATATTTTCTTTAAAGTAAAAACAATGAACTAAAAATGTTTTTGATAATCTTTGATTGTTTTTAGGGAATAAATGCTCATTCTGCTTTAGGAATCTTGTTCGTATAATCTGATGGATAAAAACAAAAATGAATATATTTTGTGTTTCATCATTCTTGGAGTAAATATTAAAAAGACCCCTTTTTTTTTGGCACGATAAAAATTGGTGATTTTGAAGCCGTTGATGCGTGTTCTTTGTACGGCGGGGGTCACCATTGAAGCTGTATGGTGAGTCGGCCATCCCTGTTACAAGGCCTCTTCCAAACATAACCGACAATCCTCGCATCATATCATCAGGTTGTTATAAAGATAAAATGAAGTTTGTGAATAGAACTGGATACTTTAACATATTTGTGAGAAGAAATGTTCATTTTGCGTTTTAAAATAGAAATTTATTAAAGGGAAAGAATAACACAAGTTGCAGCAGTTAATGTGCAATTAGAAACATTGTTAAAAAGTTTAGGGTAGCGTTTGTGTTCGATGATAAAGTTATGGGTATCAAGACGTGTAGAAAATGTTTGTAGTAGTAATTGTTAAAAGAGTATATGTATGTATGTATGTATTCAGTAGGAATGTCTTTGGATGGAGAAGAAGTTAAAGTTATCAGTATACGAGAAAGAAGAAAAAGAACAAGGTGCGATCTGACCTTATCTCCGGGTCGATTTGAAGTTGAAGTTACATTTTAGTGTTGCTTTCTCGCTGCTTTCATCTGACGAGTTGACGCTGATCAAGTCCTTTTATTGTAATCTAGATTTTTTACACTGACTCGCGAAGTCCTTTTGGTCTACCATGTCGCTCCCATTAGTCAAAAATCAATTTAACACCTATATGCGAAATCTGGTTTAGCCTTTTTTTTAAGCACATGGTCAATACTTTTTCTATTTGGGGACAAAAAATCAGGATTTTAAACGTCAGTGTGAATTTTTGAAAAGTGAAGAAGAAGGTTTATCTTATTTCTTAATTGGATATCCCTATAAGTTAAATTCTCCCCATGGGGTGTACAGGTGGTGTAATCCGTCCGTGCATGGAATACTGCTGTCATATATGGTCAGGTGCACGCGCTGTTGATTTCAGTGTTCTTGTCAGGCTCCAAAGGAGAATCAGTAATGTGATAGGTACCGACTTGGCTGCTCGATTCCAGCTACTTTCTCACCAACGAGATGTGGCTTCCCTCTGTTCTACAAATATTTTCATGACACCTGCTCCGACGAACTTAAGTCACTGGTGCCCCTGCCACAGGTGTTTACTCGTGCAACCAGACTAGAAACTGGGTCGCACCCATTCAAATTTAGATCAATCAAATGCAGACAACGATTCTATACCTGTAGCTTCTTTTCTCGCACTTCCCGCCTTTGGAACTCTTTCATATTCTTGCTTTCCTGACAGCTACGTCTTTCAGTAATTTAAATGCAATGTAAATACCCATCTCTTAACCACTTGGCTCTATTTCTTTCTACATCACCCTGTATATCTTTTCCTTTATCTCTATCTTTGCAAGTGTCATCACACATGTATTTCTATCCTTCTCTTGCACCTTTGTAACTGGATCGTTTTTCTTTTTACTCTCCTCTTATATAATTCTTTCTTTTGTGGGGCTTGATACATTGACACCCACACACATACATGGTGATTCAGCGTTCACGTGATAACTTAGTTTCTCGCGTAAACGAATGCCAATAAAAGCAGGGAACGTCACGTGGTACGCTAGTTAGGATTCTGTCCCGGGGAAGAGCAGATATGTCTCCCTAACTCACACAAACACACGCGCACTAATTGCGGGTAGCAATTAGTGGCGCAAATTTTTTTTATTTTTCTTCTCACCGACATTAACACTATGCACATTAACTTTCATTCAAACTGGACTTTACATAAAATAACTTTCTACACATAAATTCACGATTTTTTCAACATTCGTCAGTAGAAATCCACAGACTGCCTAAGACTACTACATTCGCATGTAAATCTCTCTCTCTACTCAACGCATACACAGACACAGAACCTTGTTTTCTGTCTGAATAATTTCATCAAGGATTTGAACTTTGAACTCTTGACGATAATCTTAACAATTGTACAAACCTTTCTTTCAGCTAGAGAAAAAACTTCATACATCTTATTTTGTTTCTACGAACAGACAAAGGGGAATAACTCTTTCCTTTTCACTTTCTTATGCATGCTCTCAACCCTATGTAACCTTTGTTAATAAATAGTTTTTCTCGTTACTTTCGCCTACTCGTCTTTCTTATTGCCTGTTTTATTTCATAACCCCAGTTACGTCGAGTCGACTCGTAAATCTAAATTAGTAATGGACGCTTCGTCAACTACACTTTTATCTTATGTAGCCCCCTGCACATCAGTGGCGTTACTGTCTTGCTTGGGGGTGACACACAAGATATTCTATCCAAATTTCGTTGATGCCAGATAATTTATTTATGAAATTTAAATTATCTATTAAAAATTATGTTTAAACAAAGGAATATAATAAAGACAGTTTAGCTTTTAAGATAATATTCGTTAGTAGACTCAATATTTATTTCGTTGACCACATCAATACCTATTTAATCACAAGCAAGGTGACAATTCCACTAAGACACCAGCGGTTACTGTGAATGAATAATTTTATGTTTTATGTTCGTGTTAGTTACATTCAATTTCTCACAAATACTCTTCGGAAATGTCATGTATGAATTGAAATCTTCATCCCAGCGATGAATTAAATAGCAGAAAAGACTGGAGGCCCCAGCGATAGTTGCTAACTAGTCTAGGAGATTAAAAAGACTGAATTAAAATTTCTATGTAGCCCTGGAAAAACACTGTTGAGTTCATAACGATATTATGATCTCAGTTACAATTAACATGATTCCTAATGTAGTTTGCCATGTCCAAATTTACATCAAATTAAAACTGTGAGGCCAAACATGGAACTTTGTGACCGCAACAATCTATTCATCCAAATTTCTATTTTGCGTAACTTTTTTTTTTGTTATTGATGACATTATTATTAGGTAGAATCAATATTTATTTTATTGTCTACACACACAATTTAATCCAAAGCAAGGGATAAAGCCACTAAAAAGCAAGCATTTACTGGGAATGAATGATAATGATGACATGTCAGTAAGGAAAAGGAAGATAAAAGAACAATATCAAGAAAGAAAAGATGGCGATAATGCCACTAAGATGCGAGGGGTTCCTGGGAGAGAAAGAGAATGAGAAGATTTAGTGAGGAGAAAGGACAATAAAAGAACAGTTTCAAGAAGACAGAAGATGGCGATAATGCCACTAAGATGCAAGGGGTTACTGGAAGTGAAAGAGAATGAAAAGACTTCAGTGAGGAGAAAGGAAAATAAAATAACAGGTTTCAGGAAGACAGAAAATGGCGATAATGCCACTAAGATGCGAGGAGTTACTGGAAGTGAAAGAGAATGAAAAGAATTTAGTGAGGAGAAAGGAAAATAAAATAACAGGTTTCAGGAAGACGAAGATGGTGATAATGCCACTAAGACGCAAGGAGTTACTGAAAAGGAAAGAGAATGAAAAGACTTTAGTTAAGAGAAAGGACAATAAAAAAAATATAGTCATTGAATAATTCTTCACTACAAAAATTGCAACAATTTTTAGATAAGTGAAAAATATTATTAAAATCATATTAGCCTTTGTATTGCTAATGTCCATAAAGTCCGTGTGTACATTTAAAAATTTATAACTTTATTTGTATTTGTGATAGAAATAATCTGTAAAAAATATTATAAAATTTAATGTACCTACTTTTAAGTATAGTTATTGAATAATTCTTCACAACAAAAATTGCAACAATTTTTAGATAAGTGAAAAATATTATTAAAATCATATTAGCCTTTGTATTGCTAATGTCCATAAAGTCCGTGTGTACATTTAAAAATTTATAACTTTATTTGTATTTGTGATAGAAATAATCTGTAAAAAATATTATAAAATTTAATGTACCTACTTTTAAGTATAGTTATTGAATAATTCTTCACTACAAAAATTGCAACAATTTTTAGATAAGTGAAAAATATTATTAAAATCGTATTACCCTTTGTATTGCTAATGATGGAGGACATGTGGAAACTTAAATAAAATTTCAATAAAACCTTAAAAAATATAGATTTCCTTCTTTCTATTCCTTTTACAAATTATTTCTATCACAAATACAAATAAAGTTACAAATGTTTTAAAGTGCGCACAAACTTTATGGACACCCTGTATATCTTATTTTCTGCTGCTGTGAGAGAATCAGCTTTTCACAGTAATTGGAGTAGATAGACTAAACTATCGCCCGGCTCACACCCCACCCACGTCTATTGAACAGGTGAAGAAACAAGCCATGAACATGTTTAGGATGTGGTTTTCAGTTTTTTTCTCTTTTCCAATCTTTTCACTCTTTTTTTTAAATTTTATTTTTGTTTTTCAATTGGAGTAGATAGACTAAACTATCCTTTACACTCCACCCACGTCTATTGAACAGGTGAAGAGGCTCATCCCTTGTTCCCTGTTTAGGATGTAGTTTCAGTTTTTCTCTTTTCCAATCTTTTCACTCTTTTAATTTTATTTTTGTTTTTCAATTGGAGTAGATAGACTAAACTATCGCCCGGTTTACACTCCACCACGTCTATTGAACAGGTGAGGTTCTATTCACTTGTTCCCTGTTTAGGATGTGGTTCCAGTTTTTTTCTCTTTTCCAATCTTTTCACTCTTTTTTTCTCTTTTTTTTTTTCAATTGGAGTAGACTAAACTATCACCGGTTCACATCACACATCTGTTAGAACAGTGAAGAAACCATCTCTTTCCATTTCTCATTTTAGGATGTGGTTTAGTTTTCTCTTTTCCAATCTTTTCACTCTTTTTTTTTCTCTTTTTTTTTCATTAGAGATGGGCTAAACTATCTTTACGGTTCACACTCCACCCACGTCTATTGAACAGGTGAAGGCTCATCCCCTTGTTCCCTGTTTAGGATGTGGTTTCCAGTTTTTCTCTTTTTCAATCTTTTCTCCTTTTTTTTCTCTTTTTTTTTTCAATTGGAGTAGACTAAACTATCACCGGTTCACCTCCACCCACGTCTATTGAACAGGTGTGAAGGGCTCCTTCTGTGTTCCTATTTAGGATGTGGTCTGGTTTTTTTCTCTTTTCCAATCTTTTCACTCTTTTTTTTCTCTTTTTTTTTTTTTCAATTGGAGTAGACTAAACTATCACCCGGTTCACATACCCGTCTATTGAACAGGTGAAGAGGCTCATCCCTTATTCCTGTTTTGGATAGTTTCAGTTTTTTTTTTCTCTTTCAATCTTTTCACTCTTTTTTTTCTCTTTTTTTTTTCAATTGGAGTAGACTAAACTATCCACCCGTTTCACACCCTCCACCCACGTCTATTGAACAGGTGAAGGGCTCATCCCTTGTTCCTGTTTTGGATGTGGTTTCAGTTTTTCTCTTTTCAATCTTTTCACTCTTTTTTTAAATTTTATTTTTGTTTTTCAATTGGAGTAGATAGACTAAACTATCGCTGTGGTTTACCACTCCACCACGTCTATTGAACAGGTGAAGAGGGAAACAATGCCATTCCTGTTTAGGATGTGGTTTCAGTTTTTTCTCTTTTCCAATCTTTTCACTCTTTTTTTTAATTTTATTTTGTTTTTCAATTGGAGTAGATAGACTAAACTATCGCCCGGTTTACACTCCACCACGTCTATTGAACAGGTGAAGAGGTTCATCCCTTGTTCCCTGTTTAGGATGTAGTTTCAGTTTTTTTCTCTTTTCCAATCTTTTCACTCTTTTTTCTCTTTCAATTGGAGTAGACTAAACTATCACCCGGTTCACACTCCACCCACGTCTATTGAACAGGTGAAGAGGCTCATCCATGTTCCCTGTTTAAGGATGTGGTTTTCAGTTTTTTCTCTTTTCCAATCTTTTCACTCTTTTTTCTCTTTTTTTTTTCAGTGGAGTAATTTAAACTGTACGGTTCACACTCCACCCACGTCTATTGAACAGGTGAAGGCTCATCCTTGTTCCTATTTGGGATGTGGTTTCCAGTTTTTTCTCTTTTCCAATCTTTTCATGTCTTTTTTTCTCTTTTTTTTCAATTGGAGTAGACTAAACTATCACACGTTTCACACTCCACCCACGTCTATTGAACAGGTGAAGAGGCTCATCCCTTGTTCCCTGTTTAGGATGTGGTTTCCGGTTTTCTCTTTTCCAATCTTTTCACTCTTTTTTTAAATTTTATTTTTTTGTTTTTCAATTGGAGTAGATAGAGACTGAAACTATCTTCGGTTTACACTCCACCACGTCTATTGAACAGGTGAAGAGCTCCTCCCTTGTTCCCTGTTTAGGATGTGGTTTCCAGTTTTCTCTTTCCAATCTTTCCTCTTTTTTTTAATTTTATTTTGTTTTTCAATTGGAGTAGATAGACTAAACTATCGCCGGTTTACACTCCACCACGTCTATTGAACAGGTGGAAAGAGGTTCATCCCTTGTTCCTGTTTGGAATGTAGTTTTGATTTTCTCTTTTCCAATCTTTTCACTCTTTTTTTCTCTTTTTTTCAGACAGATGAGATGGCTTCCTCTTTGGTTCACACTCCACCACGTCTGTTGAACAGGTGAAGAGGCTCATCCCTTGTTCCCTGTTTAGGATGTGGTTTCCGGTTTTTTTTCTCTTTTCCAATCTTTTCACTCTTTTTTTCTCTTTTTTTTTCAATTGGAGTAGACTAAACTATCACCGGTTCACACTCCACCCACGTCTAGTGAACAGGTGAAGAGGCTCATCCCTTGTTCCCTGTTTAGGATGTGGTTTCCGGTTTTTTTCTCTTTTCCAATCTTTTCCTCCTTTTCTCTTTTTTTTTTCAATTGGAGTAGACTAAACTATCACCCGGTTCACCTCCACCCACGTCTATTGAACAGGTGAAGGAAGCTCATCCTTGTTCCCATATGTTTAGGATGTGGTCTCCGGTTTTTTTCTCTTTTCCAATCTTTTCACTCTTTTTTATGTCTTTTTTTTCAATTGGAGTAGACTAAACTATCACCCGGTTCACACTCCACCCACGTCTATTGAACAGGTGAAGAGGCTCATCCCTTGTTCCCTGTTTAGGATGTGGTTTCCGGTTTTCTCTTTTCCAATCTTTTCACTCTTTTTCTCTTTTTTTTTTCAATTGGAGTAGACTAAACTATCACCCGTTTACCTCACCACGTCTATTAGTGGTGAAGGCTCATCCTTGTTCCTGTTTAGGATGTGGTTTTCGGTTTTTCTCTTTCCAAATCTTTTCACTCTTTTTTTTAAATTTTATTTTGTTTTTCAATTGGAGTAGATAGACTAAACTATCGCCCGGTTTACACTCCACCCACGTCTATTGAACAGGTGAAGAGGCTCATCTGTTTCCCTGTTTGGATGTGGTTTTCAGTTTTCTCTTTTCCAATCTTTTCACTCTTTTTTTTTTAATTTTATTTGTTTTTCAATTGGAGTAGATAGACTAAACTATCGCCCGGTTTACACTCCACCACGTCTGGAACAGGTGAAGAGGTTCATCCCTTGTTCTGTTTAGGATGTAGTTTCCAGTTTTTTTTTCTCTTTTCCAATCTTTTCACTCTTTTTTCTCTTTTTTTTTCAGTGGAGTAGACTAAACTATCACCCGAGTTACACACTCCACCCACGTCTATTGAACAGGTGAAGAGGGCTCCATCCCTTGTTCCTGTTTAGGATGTGGTTTCCAGTTTTCTCTTTTCCAATCTTTTCACTCTTTTTTTCTCTTTTTTTTTCAATTGGAGTAGACTAAACTATCACCCAGTTCTGCTCCACCCGTCTGTCAATTAGTTGAAAGGCTCATCCCTTGTTCCCTGTTTAGGATGTGGTTTCCAGTTTTTTCTCTTTTCCAATCTTTTCACTCTTTTTTCTCTTTTTTTTTCAATTGAGTCAGACTAAACTATCACCCGTTTCACACTCCACCCACGTCTATTGAACAGGTGAAGGGCTCATCCCTTGTTCTCTTTTGAAGGATGTAGTTTCCAGTTTTCTCTTTTCCAATCTTTTCACTCTTTTTTTAAAGTTTATTTTGTTTTTCAATTGGAGTAGATAGACTAAACTATCGCCCGGTTTACACTCCACCCACGTCTATTGAACAGGTGAAGAGGCTCATCCCTTGTTCCCTGTTTAGGATGTGGTTTCCGGTTTTTTCTCTTTTCCAATCTTTTCACTCTTTTTTTTAATTTTATTTTTGTTTTTCAATTGGAGTAGATAGACGAAACTATCGCCCGGTTTACACTCCACCCACGTCTATTGAACAGGTGAAGAGGTTCATCCCTTGTTCCCTGTTTAGGATGTGGTTTCCGGTTTTTTTTCTCTTTTCCAATCTTTTCACTCTTTTTTTCTCTTTTTTTTTTTCAATTGGAGTAGACTAAACTATCACCCGGTTCACACTCCACCCACGTCTATTGAACAGGTGAAGAGGCTCATCCCTTGTTCCCTGTTTAGGATGTGGTCTCCGGTTTTTTTCTCTTTTCCAATCTTTTCACTCTTTTTTTTCTCTTTTTTTTTCAATTGGAGTAGACTAAACTATCACCCGGTTCACACTCCACCCACGTCTATTGAACAGGTGAAGAGGCTCATCCCTTGTTCCCTGTTTAGGATGTGGTTTCCGGTTTTTTTCTCTTTTCCAATCTTTTCACTCTTTTTTTTCTCTTTTTTTTTTCAATTGGAGTAGACTAAACTATCACCCGTTTCACACTCCACCCACGTCTATTGAACAGGTGAAGAGGCTCATCCCTTGTTCCCTGTTTAGGATGTGGTTTCCGGTTTTTTTCTCTTTTCCAATCTTTTCACTCTTTTTTTTAAATTTTATTTTTGTTTTTCAATTGGAGTAGATAGACTAAACTATCGCCCGGTTTACACTCCACCCACGTCTATTGAACAGGTGAAGAGGCTCATCCCTTGTTCCCTGTTTAGGATGTGGTTTCCGGTTTTTTCTCTTTTCCAATCTTTTCACTCTTTTTTTTAATTTTATTTTTGTTTTTCAATTGGAGTAGATAGACTAAACTATCGCCCGGTTTACACTCCACCCACGTCTATTGAACAGGTGAAGAGGTTCATCCCTTGTTCCCTGTTTAGGATGTGGTTTCCGGTTTTTTCTCTTTTCCAATCTTTTCACTCTTTTTTTCTCTTTTTTTTTTCAATTGGAGTAGACTAAACTATCACCCGGTTCACACTCCACCCACGTCTATTGAACAGGTGAAGAGGCTCATCCCTTGTTCCCTGTTTAGGATGTGGTTTCCGGTTTTTTTCTCTTTTCCAATCTTTTCACTCTTTTTTTTCTCTTTTTTTTTTCAATTGGAGTAGACTAAACTATCACCCGGTTCACACTCCACCCACGTCTATTGAACTGGTGAAGAGGCTCATCCCTTGTTCCCTGTTTAGGATGTGGTTTCCGGTTTTTTTCTCTTTTCCAATCTTTTCACTCCTTTTTTCTCTTTTTTTTTTTCAATTGGAGTAGACTAAACTATCACCCGGTTCACACTCCACCCACGTCTATTGAACAGGTGAAGAGGCTCATCCCTTGTTCCCTGTTTAGGATGTGGTCTCCGGTTTTTTTCTCTTTTCCAATCTTTTCACTCTTTTTTTTCTCTTTTTTTTTTCAATTGGAGTAGACTAAACTATCACCCGGTTCACACTCCACCCACGTCTATTGAACTGGTGAAGAGGCTCATCCCTTGTTCCCTGTTTAGGATGTGGTCTCCGGTTTTTTTCTCTTTTCCAATCTTTTCACTCTTTTTTTTCTCTTTTTTTTTTCAATTGGAGTAGACTAAACTATCACCCGGTTCACACTCCACCCACGTCTATTGAACTGGTGAAGAGGCTCATCCCTTGTTCCCTGTTTAGGATGTGGTTTTCCGGCTTTCTCTTTTCCAATCTTTTTAATCTTTTATTTATTTTTTTTTCAATTGGAGTAGATAGACTATACTATCGCCCGGTTCACACTCCACCCACGTCTATTGAACAGGTGAAGAGGCTCATCCCTTGTTCCCTGTTTAGGATGTGGTCTCCGGTTTTTTTCTCTTTTCCAATCTTTTCACTCTTTTTTTTCTCTTTTTTTTTTCAATTGGAGTAGACTAAACTATCACCCGGTTCACACTCCACCCACGTCTATTGAACTGGTGAAGAGGCTCATCCCTTGTTCCCTGTTTAGGATGTGGTTTCCGGTTTTTTTCTCTTTTCCAATCTTTTCACTCCTTTTTTCTCTTTTTTTTTTCAATTGGAGTAGACTAAACTATCACCCGGTTCACACTCCACCCACGTCTATTGAACAGGTGAAGAGGCTCATCCCTTGTTCCCTGTTTAGGATGTGGTTTCCGGTTTTTTTCTCTTTTCCAATCTTTTCACTCTTTTTTTTCTCTTTTTTTTTTCAATTGGAGTAGACTAAACTATCACCCGGTTCACACTCCACCCACGTCTATTGAACAGGTGAAGAGGCTCATCCCTTGTTCCCTGTTTAGGATGTGGTTTCCGGTTTTTTTCTCTTTTCCAATCTTTTCACTCTTTTTTTAAATTTTATTTTTGTTTTTCAATTGGAGTAGATAGACTAAACTATCGCCCGGTTTACTCCACCCACGTCTATTGAACAGGTGAAGAGGCTCATCCCTTGTTCCCTGTTTAGGATGTGGTTTCCGGTTTTTCTCTTTTCCAATCTTTTCACTCTTTTTTTTTAATTTTATTTTTGTTTTTCAATTGGAGTAGATAGACTAAACTATCGCCCGGTTTACTCCACCCACACGTCTATTGAACAGGTGAGAGTTCGCTCCCTTGTTCCCTGTTTTGTAGGATGTGGTTTTCCGGTTTTTCTCTTTTCCAATCTTTTCACTCTTTTTCTCTTTTTTTCAATTGGAGTAGACTAAACTATCACCCGGTTCTCCACCCACGTCTATTGAACAGGTGAAGAGGCTCATCCCTTGTTCCCTGTTTAGGATGTGGTTTTAGTTTTTTCTCTTTTCCAATCTTTTCACTCTTTTTTTCTCTTTTTTTTTTTCAATTGGAGTAGACTAAACTATCACCCGGTTCCACACTCCACCCACGTCTGAACGGAAGAGGCTGTCGCATTCCCTGTTTAGGATGTGGTTTCCGGTTTTTTTCTCTTTTTCCAATCTTTTCACTCTTTTTTCTCTTTTTTTTTTTCAATTGGAGTAGACTAAACTATCACCCGTTTCACACTCCACCCACGTCTATTGAACAGGTGAAGAGGCTCATCCCTTGTTCCCTGTTTAGGATGTGGTCTCCGTTTCTCTTTCCAATCTTTCCTCTTTTTTAAAAATTTTATTTTTGTTTTCAATTGAATCGACGACAATTATCCATTCGGTTCTCCACCACGTCTATTAGACAGGTGAGAGAGGCTCATCCTTGTTTGTTCCTCTGTTTAGGATGTGGTTTCCGGTTTTCTCTTTTCCAATCTTTTCACTCTTTTTTTAATTTTATTTTTGTTTTTCAATTGGAGTAGATAGACGAAACTATCGCCCGGTTTACACTCCACCCGCATTATTGAACAGGTGAAGAAGTTCATCCCTTGTTCCTGTTTAGGATCAGTTTGATTTTTCTCTTTTCCAATCTTTCACTCTTTTTTCTCTTTTTTTTCAATTGGAGTAGACTAAACTATCACCCGGTTCACACTCCACCCACGTCTCATTGAACAGGTGAAGAGGCTCATCCCTTGTTCCCTGTTTAGGATGTGGTCTCCGGTTTTTTCTCTTTTCCAATCTTTTCACTCTTTTTTTTCTCTTTTTTTTCGAAGGGTGGAGTGAATAGCTATCACCCGGTTCCTCCACCCCACGTCTATTGAACAGGTGAAGAGGCTCATCCCTTGTTCCCTGTTTAGGATGTGGTTTTCAGTTTTTCTCTTTTCCAATCTTCCTCTTTTTTTTCTCTTTTTTTTTCAATTGGAGTAGACTAAGCCTGCGTTTCACACTCCACCACGTCTATTGAACAATTGAAGAGGCTCATCCCTTGTTCCTGTTTAGGATGTGGTTTCCGGTTTTTTCTCTTTTCCAATCTTTTCACTCTTTTTAAATTTTATTTTTGTTTTTCAATTGGAGTAGATAGACTAAACTATCGCCCGGTTTACACTCCACCCACGTCTATTGAACAATTGAAGAGGCTCATCCCTTGTTCCCTGTTTAGGATGTGGTTTTCGGTTTTTCTCTTTCTCAATCTTTCTACTCTTTTTTTTAATTTTATTTTTGTTTTTCAATTGGAGTAGATAGACTAAACTATCGCCCGGTTTACCTCCACCCCACGTCTATTGAACAGGTGAAGGTTCATCCTTGTTCCTGTTTAGGATGTGGTTTCAGTTTTTTCTCTTTTCCAATCTTTTCACTCTTTTTTCTCTTTTTTTCAATTGGAGTAGACTAAACTATCACCCGGTTCACACTCCACCCACGTCTATTGAACAGGTGAAGAGGCTCATCCTTGTTCCTGTTTAGGATGTGGTTTTCGGTTTTCTCTTTTCCAATCTTTTCACTCTTTTTTTCTCTTTTTTTTCAATTGGAGTAGACTAAACTATCACCCGGTTCACACTCCACCCACGTCTATTGAACTGGTGAAGAGGCTCATCCTTGTTCCCTGTTTAGGATGTGGTTTCCGGTTTTTCTCTTTTCCAATCTTTTCACTCCTTTTTTCTCTTTTTTTTTTCAATTTCTGGAGTAGACTAAACTATCACCCGGTTCACACTCCACCCACGTCTATTGAACGGTGAAGAGGCTCATCCCTTGTTCCCTGTTTAGGATGTGGTCTCCGGATTTTTTTTCTCTTTCCAATCTTTTCACTCTTTTTTTTTCTCTTTTTTTTTTCAATTGGAGTAGACTAAACTATCACCGGTTCACACTCCACCCACGTCTATTGAACTGGTGAAGAGGCTCATCCTTGTTCCCTGTTTAGGATGTGGTCTCCGGTTTTTTCTCTTTTCCAATCTTTTCACTCTTTTTTTTTCTCTTTTTTTTTTCAATTGGAGTAGACTAAACTATCACCCGGTTCACACTCCACCCACGTCTATTGAACTGGTGAAGAGGCTCATCCCTTGTTCCCTGTTTAGGATGTGGTTTTTCGGCTTTCTCTTTTCCAATCTTTTTAATCTTTTATTTATTTTTTTTTCAATTGGAGTAGATAGACTATACTATCGCCCGGTTCACACTCCACCCACGTCTATTGAACAGGTGAAGAGGCTCATCCCTTGTTCCCTGTTTAGGATGTGGTCTCCGGTTTTTTTCTCTTTTCCAATCTTTTCACTCTTTTTTTTCTCTTTTTTTTTTCAATTGGAGTAGACTAAACTATCACCCGGTTCACACTCCACCCACGTCTATTGAACTGGTGAAGAGGCTCATCCCTTGTTCCCTGTTTAGGATGTGGTTTCCGGTTTTTTTCTCTTTTCCAATCTTTTCACTCCTTTTTTCTCTTTTTTTTTCAATTGGAGTAGACTAAACTATCACCCGGTTCACACTCCACCCACGTCTATTGAACAGGTGAAGAGGCTCATCCCTTGTTCCCTGTTTAGGATGTGGTTTCCGGTTTTTTTCTCTTTTCCAATCTTTTCACTCTTTTTTTCTCTTTTTTTTTCAATTGGAGTAGACTAAACTATCACCCGGTTCACACTCCACCCACGTCTATTGAACAGGTGAAGAGGCTCATCCCTTGTTCCCTGTTTAGGATGTGGTTTCCGGTTTTTTTCTCTTTTCCAATCTTTTCACTCTTTTTTTAAATTTTATTTTTGTTTTTCAATTGGAGTAGATAGACTAAACTATCGCCCGGTTTACACTCCACCCACGTCTATTGAACAGGTGAAGAGGCTCATCCCTTGTTCCCTGTTTAGGATGTGGTTTCCGGTTTTTCTCTTTTCCAATCTTTTCACTCTTTTTTTTAATTTTATTTTTGTTTTTCAATTGGAGTAGATAGACTAAACTATCGCCCGGTTTACACTCCACCCACGTCTATTGAACAGGTGAAGAGGTTCATCCCTTGTTCCCTGTTTAGGATGTGGTTTCCGGTTTTTTTCTCTTTTCCAATCTTTTCACTCTTTTTTTCTCTTTTTTTTTTCAATTGGAGTAGACTAAACTATCACCCGGTTCACACTCCACCCACGTCTATTGAACAGGTGAAGAGGCTCATCCCTTGTTCCCTGTTTAGGATGTGGTTTCCGGTTTTTTTCTCTTTTCCAATCTTTTCACTCTTTTTTTTCTCTTTTTTTTTTCAATTGGAGTAGACTAAACTATCACCCGGTTCACACTCCACCCACGTCTATTGAACTGGTGAAGAGGCTCATCCCTTGTTCCCTGTTTAGGATGTGGTTTCCGGTTTTTTTCTCTTTTCCAATCTTTTCACTCCTTTTTTTCTCTTTTTTTTTTCAATTGGAGTAGACTAAACTATCACCCGGTTCACACTCCACCCACGTCTATTGAACAGGTGAAGAGGCTCATCCCTTGTTCCCTGTTTAGGATGTGGTCTCCGGTTTTTTTCTCTTTTCCAATCTTTTCACTCTTTTTTTTCTCTTTTTTTTTTCAATTGGAGTAGACTAAACTATCACCCGGTTCACACTCCACCCACGTCTATTGAACTGGTGAAGAGGCTCATCCCTTGTTCCCTGTTTAGGATGTGGTTTTCCGGCTTTCTCTTTTCCAATCTTTTTAATCTTTTATTTATTTTTTTTTCAATTGGAGTAGATAGACTATACTATCGCCCGGTTCACACTCCACCCACGTCTATTGAACAGGTGAAGAGGCTCATCCCTTGTTCCCTGTTTAGGATGTGGTTTCCGGTTTTTTTCTCTTTTCCAATCTTTTCACTCTTTTTTTTCTCTTTTTTTTTTCAATTGGAGTAGACTAAACTATCACCCGGTTCACACTCCACCCACGTCTATTGAACTGGTGAAGAGGCTCATCCCTTGTTCCCTGTTTAGGATGTGGTTTCCGGTTTTTTTCTCTTTTCCAATCTTTTCACTCCTTTTTTCTCTTTTTTTTTTCAATTGGAGTAGACTAAACTATCACCCGGTTCACACTCCACCCACGTCTATTGAACAGGTGAAGAGGCTCATCCCTTGTTCCCTGTTTAGGATGTGGTCTCCGGTTTTTTTCTCTTTTCCAATCTTTTCACTCTTTTTTTTCTCTTTTTTTTTTCAATTGGAGTAGACTAAACTATCACCCGGTTCACACTCCACCCACGTCTATTGAACTGGTGAAGAGGCTCATCCCTTGTTCCCTGTTTAGGATGTGGTTTTCCGGCTTTCTCTTTTCCAATCTTTTTAATCTTTTATTTATTTTTTTTTCAATTGGAGTAGATAGACTATACTATCGCCCGGTTCACACTCCACCCACGTCTATTGAACAGGTGAAGAGGCTCATCCCTTGTTCCCTGTTTAGGATGTGGTCTCCGGTTTTTTTCTCTTTTCCAATCTTTTCACTCTTTTTTTTCTCTTTTTTTTTTTCAATTGGAGTAGACTAAACTATCACCCGGTTCACACTCCACCCACGTCTATTGAACTGGTGAAGAGGCTCATCCCTTGTTCCCTGTTTAGGATGTGGTTTCCGGTTTTTTTCTCTTTTCCAATCTTTTCACTCCTTTTTTTCTCTTTTTTTTTTCAATTGGAGTAGACTAAACTATCACCCGGTTCACACTCCACCCACGTCTATTGAACAGGTGAAGAGGCTCATCCCTTGTTCCCTGTTTAGGATGTGGTTTCCGGTTTTTTTCTCTTTTCCAATCTTTTCACTCTTTTTTTCTCTTTTTTTTTCAATTGGAGTAGACTAAACTATCACCCGGTTCACACTCCACCCACGTCTATTGAACAGGTGAAGAGGCTCATCCCTTGTTCCCTGTTTAGGATGTGGTTTCCGGTTTTTTTTCTCTTTTCCAATCTTTTCACTCCTTTTTTCTCTTTTTTTTTTTCAATTGGAGTAGACTAAACTATCACCCGGTTCACACTCCACCCACGTCTATTGAACAGGTGAAGAGGCTCATCCCTTGTTCCCTGTTTAGGATGTGGTTTCCGGTTTTTTTCTTTTTTTCTTTTCCAATCTTTTCACTCTTTTTTTTCTCTTTTTTTTTTCAATTGGAGTAGACTAAACTATCACCCGGTTCACACTCCACCCACGTCTATTGAACAGGTGAAGAGGCTCATCCCTTGTTCCCTGTTTAGGATGTGGTCTCCGGTTTTTTTTCTCTTTTCCAATCTTTTCACTCTTTTTTTTCTCTTTTTTTTTTCAATTGGAGTAGACTAAACTATCACCCGGTTCACACTCCACCCACGTCTATTGAACAGGTGAAGAGGCTCATCCCTTGTTCCCTGTTTAGGATGTGGTTTCCGGTTTTTTTCTCTTTTCCAATCTTTTCACTCTTTTTTTTCTCTTTTTTTTTTCAATTGGAGTAGACTAAACTATCACCCTGTTTCACACTCCACCCACGTCTATTGAACAGGTGAAGAGGCTCATCCCTTGTTCCCTGTTTAGGATGTGGTTTCCGGTTTTTTTCTCTTTTCCAATCTTTTCACTCTTTTTTTTCTCTTTTTTTTTTTCAATTGGAGTAGACTAAACTATCACCCGGTTCACACTCCACCCACGTCTATTGAACAGGTGAAGAGGCTCATCCCTTGTTCCCTGTTTAGGATGTGGTCTCCGGTTTTTTTCTCTTTTCCAATCTTTTCACTCTTACATAGCCCCCTGCGCATCAGTGGTGTTTTCGCCTTGCTTGGGTGATGTGATTAAAATAAAAAATAAAAATCTTGTTAAATGTCTCTTCACATCTGACCTTTGCAAAAAAGAAAAGATGAAGGAGAAAGATGACCATCTATTTAATTGCAGCTGACACCAATCCATAGATTCTTAAGACTGGGATTTTTGAGATATTTAATTTTATGAAGTTATTTTGCCTTTTAATAATAATGTGATACATTCTCTTAGTGTTCATTGGTACATATTATCATGGTCACTTTTTTTATAAATGCCATTGAATATATTTTCATCGCAAGAACACAACTGATCCCAGTCAGTATTTAGATGGGAACCACTTGGGAACACTGGATACTGTAAACGAATTTTTACAGTCCAAAATAGGTTTGGGCTTTAAATAACCCACATTTGATAAATTGTAATTGTTTTTTTTTAAAATGACAATGGCAAGATTAAAGTCTAAGCGCTATAAATTCTTATGAGGTTATGATTTATCCAAAAGAATCTGCAATATTATTGGTCTTGACTTGGCATCTCAGCTTTAGTCACTTTCCTACTACTTTAACTTAGTTCTTTTTTTGCCTTTACTGTAAATATTTTCATGTTTTAACAGGCTTTCCTCTTTCGTATCTAGGATTTACAAATTCAAGAACAATACTAAATTGGCATTCACATATCATTTTAGAGATGAAATAGCTAGAAAAAATTATTATGCATTTTTGCTTTTTCGGGTTGTCACTTAATTAATGTTCTCTATGGCCAGATATATCTGTCAATCAACTTTGCTGGCTGTCACCTTTCAAATTGGTTGTTGCCCGTGTCTTCTGCCTTTGATGCCGATAAGTTCTACTATGTAGCTTTTGAAAATGATCTTATTTTTTTTTTTTAATCATATCACCCCGAGCAAGGCGGTAACGCCACTGATGTGCAGGGGGCTACGTAAGAGTGAAAAGATAGGAAAAGAGAAAAGAGAAAGCCAGAAACCACATCCTAAACAGGGAACAAGGGATGAGCCTCTTCACCTGTTCAATAGGCGTGGGTGGAGTGTGAACCGGGCGATATTATTATTTTTATTGCTGATATTATCTCAACTATTATCAGAATATCTTGCTTTCTACTGCGACGAGTTGAATTTTTACTGTACTTTTTTAAATGTCTCTTCACCTCTGACATTTGCAAAAAGAAATGATGAAGGTGAGTGGTGACCATCTATTTAATGATGTAATCTTTCTTTTTTATAATGCGATACATTCGATATTAGTGTTCAGATGTCATTGTCTACTCCCATTGTTATATCCGACAAATGGCAATAATCTCACTAAGAAAAAAAAAGAACGAGGAAACGTTAGTGAGGAAAGGGTACAAGCATGTAGAATATTATTATACAAGCGCTAATACAACAGTGTTTAATATAGAATAAACAGACCTGTCATATATATATATATATATATATATATATATATATAATAAAAATACATATATAAATATAATAAAAATAAATTAAATAAAATTCGAGGTTCACACTCCACCCACATCTATTGAACAGGTGAAGAGGCTCATACCTTGTTTCCTGTTTAGGATGCGGTTTCCGGTTTTCTCTTTTCTCTTTTCCTATCTTTTCACTCTATTGAACAGGTGAAGAGGCTCATCCCTTCTTTCTTTGTTTAGGATGTGGTTTCCGGTTTTTCTCTTTTCCAATCTTTTCACTCTTTTCCTTTATTATATTTTTTTTCAATTGGAGTAGATAGACTAAACTATCGCCCGGTTCACACTCCACCCACATCTATTGAACAGGTGAAGAGGCTCATCCCTTGTTCCCTGTTTAGGATGTGGTTTCCGGCTTTCTCTTTTCCATTCTTTTTACCCTTACGTAGCCCCCTGCGCATCAGTGGCGTTACCGCCTTGCTCGGGGTGATATGATTAAAAAAAAAAAAATGTGCAAATCAGTTGTATGGCCATTTCTACATGAAATCCCTAAGAGAAATTTCACGCATCAATAAGAGAAATTTCACGGATCATCGGCAATTTCTTTATTTCAAAATAAACCGAGATATTTTACTAACGGAAGTTCCAAAAATATACATCACAGACAAATTAAAGGGGTGGGATTAATAAGAAAGTAGACAGAAATCAATGTCTATTTTTTACATTTTTGGAAAACATTACTTTTAAACTGAGTTAAGAGTTGTAAGTTAAAATTTATCGGTTATAATTAAGTTATAATTATATATAATAAGGTTATAAGTATAATTATATACAATTATGATTGTAATATGTATATTTATAGGAGTTATAAGTATAATTATATATAATCATATAAGTTATATAAGTATATAATTATATATAATTATATACTTATATAACTATATATAAGTAAAGTATATAATTATATATAATTATATAAGTTATAATTATAAAGGTTATAAGTATAAATATATATAATTATAATTATATATAATTAGGTTATAAGTTACAATTTTATATAATTAGGTTATAAGTAAGTTATAATTGGCCATGTAATTTAAATATTGACTACATTGAGCCTTCCACCTTGATCAGTTTTAATATTAATGTAATTAATATTAATTAGTATCGGGTTTTTGGAACTTACCTTCCTGCTTTTCCTTTTGGATTAAAGTTTTATATTTAAAATATATATATATATATATATATATATATATATATTGTGTGTGTATTTAGGCAGAATTTTTTCATTGATGCATGTTTCATTAAATAATATAGACAAGTTTTTTTATTTATTTTATGTAAATTCTTTTCATATCGTTTGATAAGCTTGATAGCATTATCATCGAAAGAAGAAAGAAAATTACAATATTGATACATATTCTTTAATCCTACGTGAGCTTTTGACTTACATAAGCCATTATCAAAGATGACAAATATATTACAATATATTAAACAGTTCACAGACGAACAGTAATGAGAGTCTGTTTTTGTTTACATTGAAGATATTCAAAGCGACGACGAATACGTTTGTACGGGACCCTGAATGCGAAAATCACACCACAGATCATGACGCCACACATGACTACGGGAGAGTGAATACGAGAAGTATTAAGTATGGAAAGCTAACCAATAGCTCCTGTTATCAATTATAGCCATTTAAGAATATTTGTGGAGATTGTGTAGTTTATTTTGTTTAAGTTAGATTTCAACTGTTTTATATTTATAGCCTCGGGAATTTTTAGTTTTGGTTTATTTTTTCATGTTTTTTTTTGTTTTTTTAATCATCTCACCCCAAGCAAGGCATTCCACTGCCACGATTGCGCATGGGGCTACATAGGGGAAGGTAAAGAGAAGGAGTGGTTAGACATAGGGAATGTCAGGAGGAAGGTGACAGATGAGTAAGGATAGCGATGATGAGGGTTGGGCAGATAGGAAGAGTGCTTGATAGAATTGGAGCAGGTTAGTGTGTTAGGAGGTGTCTATTGACCTTACATTTAAACTCCTGGAGATTGTAGCGGTCGGGGGAGCAATCGTTTGGAAGAGAATTCCACAGTCGGGAAGTGCGAGGAAAGAAACTGTTGGAGTAGAAGTTACGGCTGCATTTTATCGGTTTCACTGTAAAAGGGTGGGATCTAGTTGCTAATCTAGTACCTCGTGCAAATTCGTATTTAGGGGGCACCAGTGATCTAAGTTCATCGGAGCAGAAGCCGTGAAAGTATTTATAGAAGAGACACAGGGAAGCCACGTCGCGCCGGTGGGAGAGAGACTGCAGGCGGTCTGCCAAGTCGGTATCTATCACAAAGTATGTTTAAGTATAGGTGTGTTTTCGACAAGGATTATATATATATATATATATATATATATATGTATATATATATATATATATATATATTGTAATCGTTGTTATAATGGCTTATAAAAGCGTAGTATCACTACACAACAATTTTCGCGTTTCGGAGCTATGTTTGCTCCTCATGTGGTAATAAGTTGAAATGACAAATAAATGATGAAAACGATTTATTTTTGGTAATGTGATATGTAAGTGAATGTGGTGGGAGTTTGGTACGATTTAGCCGGCATTTTGTAGCCATAGTGATGCTGCCTTGGGTTAGAAGAGGTGAGCAGAGTAGCTTAGTTTTGGACAGGTCACTTTTTAGTTTCGTCGGGTAATTCTTATATTGGGATGTAAGGTTTTTTAAAAAAAGGGCAGATAATTTTTTATTTTACTGCTTTCTATGCGTGGATGGAATAAAGCTGCTATTAATGTTTTGTGAGTTTATTTTCTTTTATTTATACGATATTCATTTTTTTATTTTGAGTATTAAACATGGATATCAATTACCTTTGTGGAAGGGATTATTTTATGTGATTGAGTTATCTTTTGGTTAATAAAATTTTAACGAAAAGTATTTTTGATGTTTACATAACACAATTCGTCTCTACGGTTCAATAGTTCGCCATTGTTGGGGTACTTTAGAATGTGTAGCTTTTCACTTAAGCATAACGATCAGATGTCGTTAAGCGAGTTGCAGTTTCTAGTTTGTTCAAGGAAAAATCAGAAGCTACTCTAGCATCTACGCATCGTTGATTCAGTAATGAATTAGAACACTCTCACTACTGGCGTATGAATACATGGTAAATCACACGCAAAAAGTCTGCCTCCTTCTACCGAGATCTCATAGCTCAGAGGTAGAATTGCTGACTGACGCCAATTCGGTAGGGTTTCATTCCTGGGTAAAAAGCAATCGGATGTCCAACAGTACTGACGAGCTGTGATACAGCAAAACAAATCTGACTGTGGATAAATATATATATAGTCATCCGCAGTCAGATATTTCAGTCTATCTCACTCTCTAGCGATTGGAATAGATAGACTAAACTATCGCCCGGTTCACACTCCACCCACGTCTATTGAACAGGTGTAGAGGCTCATCCCTTGTTTCCTGTTTAGGATGTGGTTTCCGGCCTTCTCTTTTCTAATCTTTTCACTCTTACGTAGCCCCCTGCACATCAGTGGCGATACCGCCTTGCTCGAGGTGATATATATATATATATATATATATATATATATATATATATATATATATATATATATATCGCTAGAGAGTGAGATAGACTGAAATAGAAAGATAGACAGACAGGAAGACATGAACACTGAGATATATATGAACACATTCAGATAGATAGATACTGTTGGGGTACCTTCTTGTTTACACTAATCTGGACTATTCCTAAGACTATATATAGTAGTAGTCATTAGTGGACTACGGTTTGTTAGTGTATCCCAGCGATCAATTTCTGAGAGTTACATTCCCAAGTCTCACGTCTCGTATTATCTCGTATTCTCTTGTATTCGACTAACCATATTGGACGACGTTCTACTAATCCTCTCTGTACATACTTCTCTTCAATATATTGTGTTTTCTACCGTATTACTCTGCGTTGTGTATTTATTGGATCTAACCCCAGATTCACAACAGAATGCTAGCTAGCTAGCTAGATATGAACAAAAATGATACACATGTGACACGATAACTAGGCGTATATTAAGGTGCTTTGTAAAATATGTATTTTATTATAATAGATTAAAATAGAAAATGGTTAAGAATAGAAAATAGATTAAAAACATGTTTCGTTTAACAAAAGTGAAAAAGAAGAGAAAAAATAAATAAATAAACGCTTTTTCTTTTATGAGGAAAATTGTGAAAGAGAAAAGGGTATCAGATTACTGTTTTAAATCCTACCACTCTTCCGGTAAATATTTGATTCGGTGATTTAATGTGATAAGAGATAAAGTTCAGGAAATAGGTTTTTTGAATGACCAGGTCAAAGGCTGTCTTTACTGTGTCTTAAACACACATTAAGAATTTCCGGCGGAAGCTTTATTAAGATAAAAAAGATAAAAAAAATCCTAGAAAAATACTAAGGCTAAGTACAGACTGGGTGTCTGCAGGATGTTTACACATCAAAAGAAGGAAAATTTAAGTACCCTGAAATTTCGGACTTACAATCGCCAATTGCTTATTACTCGGTGGTCTAAAGCATTTCTGGATTTCCGGATTAATTTTAAATAAATACAGGTGATTTTTCCGAGTCAGATCAGTTGAGTTAGTTCCGCCGGGCGTGTGCTTGAAGTAGAACCTCTGTTTGTCTTGAGTTGGTCAGTTCGGGTTTGTTGATCTCCATTAATTAGAGTTAGAGCTGTGTGTCACATTCGCCTGCCCCAACCGAAAAGGCTAACTCTAAACGAAATAAGGCATCCTTTCAACTCATCCAAGTTGTGGAAGTTCGTTCCTTATAGTTTAATCTTTTACCCCCAGCTTGAGACTCCGACATTTTCAACAAACTTCCGGCAAACATCACAGCGTGGAGAACGGCCGCCGGAGAAATTGTTCGAACCGTCCGTTGGGATGTTACACACACACACACACACACACACACACACACACACACACACACACACACACACACACACACATATATATATATATATATATATATTTACGAACGGTTTGATATAGATAGACGGATCGATAGCTATATGCTAGTAATGAATAAACAACCCAAAGTAATATTCATAACTTTTTGGCAAATTCTGCAATGTAAATGGCTATGACTTGGCATCTCGGCTTTGGTCATTTTTTCACTGCCGTAATGTAGCTTCCCTGTGACTCTTTTATAAGTACTTTTATGGTGTATGTTCTCCTGACTTGACTATCAAGATTTTATTAGTGTAAACGCAATACTAGATTGGCAGTAAGGTCTCCTCATTTTATGAATTTGTACTTGATTCGTGACAATTTCTAAATGGTTTCAGTTGAAATGCTATTGATAACAGTAAATTCTATGCTAACTGTTTCTTCTATCGCATTTCTAGCATATGAAACTATCTTCTAAATTTTTACTTTCCACTCAACTTTGACATTCAGAAAGTTGAATGCAATATCAATTTTTATCCAGTGTTTCTTAGTTTCTTCTCTCTCCTTAATACGACACCCTCTCTTCAATGGTATATTAATTAATATTGTTTAATTAAATAATTTCGTTGTTTTTCTTTTCATTTTTGGGTTTTTCTTATTTCTTTATGGACACCAACATGTTCATAAGATTTTTGTGTTCGTTCATGAACGTCATGTCTTTCCAATTAGAAAAATTTATTTTCAAATTATAAATTTTTTCCAGTATTTTATCATGTTGTATTAAGTTAGGTTAGTATAAATTAAATATTTCTTAAAATTTCAGCATCAAACCATAATCTCATTTTTTTATTTTATAATTTACTTTCATTATTAAAAGTAATTATCGATAATTTTTCTTGAAAAAAACAGCTTTCGAAACGTGTTAATGTTACTTGATACGAGGGTTTTATACATTGTATTATTAATTAAACATTTGATATTAATTAGAGAGTTGTCTTTGTTTCGACAATTACAGGTATAGTTGGTATTTCGAGGATTTTTTAAAATATAATTACTAGTAGGATTGTTGAATATTTTTATTATGTTCAGTATTTTATCCCGATTATTGATACAATTATTGTTCTTTGTAATTGCATTTTTGTTAATAATTTTTATCGACACTTATTTTTGAGGAAAGTGTTTTTAATTTGCTTAGAGAACATTTTACTATTTTTGCTTTCATTATATGATTATAAGGTGAGTTAAACCAAATTATATTTCTTTTTATTTTGCTTTAGTGTGTATTAATTTTACTTATCTAATCTAATTCATTGTAATAGTCAACTTTTCTTAATGATGATTTATATTTTTTAAATATAAACTTATTTATAAAGGGAACTTTGTCTGTGTGGGTGTAGGTGTGTGTGACTCCGAAACGGCTAAACCGATTATCTCGAAAATTTACACAGTTGTACTATAAGCGTCTGAGAGTGTTCTTAGCTAGGTTTTGTGTCGGTGTACCTCTGATAAATATCGAAAATCGATAATCGAAAAAATCGGGTTATAGAAGGAGTGGTCCGATTTTAATCAAATTTGATACACTCATAGACAAAGCGATAAGAAACGATATTCGGAAGTTTCAAGGTTGCAGTTCTTACAATAGTGCAAAAAATCGATAATATATATAAAAGGCAAGATGTTTGTGTGACAAACAGAGAGACAGACAGTCTCTCTGTCTGTCTGTCTGTCTGTCTGTCTATCCTTTATACAAATCCACAATTTTTATCCTATTATCAACAAACTTCACACAAATATCCTTTAGGCTGAATCTGAGCTCCAAGACCATGGATTAGTTTTAAACTTTCAGTACACCCGAACAACGTCGGGCTATACTGCTAGTAATTCATAAAACACTTTTATATTACTAAAATTAGTTAAAATTATTTTATTAATTGACATTGGTATAAGGTTAAGTACATTCGGTGTGTGATTTGAATTTTAGTTTATATATAGTATTATTTTTATCTTTTCATTATGGCTTATATGTATTGATGTTGAAGTTAAGTGATATGTATATAAAAATTTCTAGTTTATATTAGATTTTATATATATTTTATATACTACTTTGTTAAATATTTCTATTGTTTGTTTTCCATATTTTTTCTATTTTCTCCCGTTACAATTTCCTGCAATTTCTAAGTCGCCACCTCTACACATACCTATATCCTTTTTTATTAACGATATTTGATAAATTATTCATAGTATATATATATATATATATATATATATATATATATATATATATATATATATAATTTCGCATCCCTTGCGCCATCATAACTACCCAGGTTACGTCGAATTTCTTATTATTGTAATTATTGTGCGTTTTTATCCATTGTTGTAGTTTCGTATTAATTTTTTCTAATAATTAATTGTGTCTAACTCTTTATCTTGAACTTTTAGCTATTGTTTTGCCAAATTTAATGCGTTATTATACATTTAAATTGTTTGACAGATTAACAGTTTCTCTTCTACTTTCCACTTAATTCATATTTACATTTTCTTAATTGCGTTTCATATTTTTCTACTATTTGTTTGCTTATTTTTCCTATATTAATTTTAATGGAATTTAGTTATCGACATTTAGTTTTGTTTAAAAAAGATTCTTGAAATCTTTTAATTTATTAAATAGCTCTAGTTTCATTATTTAATTCTATTTTCATTTAGTTACGGATTTTTGCTTCTTTATTTATCATATTTTCTGAATAATTATTAGTATTTTTATAAAATTTGTTTATTAATTTTTCGATTATTTGTTATAGTTTGTATATTCGCTTTTACAGACTGTTCTTGATTTACCCGCTTGAATTTTCGTCAATAAAATGTGTTCTAGAACATAAAGATCTCATTGATTTCAAAAATGTTTTAATAAACATAATAATTAAATTAAAAAGAAGCTTAATGCAACAACAAATTCTAAAAAACAGCTAATAAAATCAGTAATTAATTCAAATTAATTGATATTTACTTAAGTAAATATAGATAAACACTTTACAGATTTTAAAACCTATTACATTTATATTGGTTTAGTACAACTACATTTGTTTAGGACGGTGTAATAGTGAATGCTTGACAATATCATCAAAGATGAAGGAAAAACTTGAAGCAGCTGAAATGTGGTTCTACAGAAGCATACTGGATATAAAGTGGGGGATCAGTTCCATATTACAATCATTATACAAACTGACCCCTCACTTTGTGGTCATCAGTTTCTATACATTTATATTCCTGAGATCCAAATGCACAAATATGCATTCCAGAAGTTGAGTAAAGTATTAAGAAACAGGACAATTTCGCTAGAAACAAAGAAGAGAGTACTGGATTGCTATGTGATGTCGGTTCTTCAATATGGCAGTGAATGCTGGACAATATCTTCGAAGATGGAGGAAAAACTTGAGGCAGCTGAAATGTGGTTCTACAGAAGCATACTAGATATAAAGTGGGGGATCAATTCCATATTACAATCACTATACAAATTGACCCCTCACTTTGTGGTGACATCAGTTTCTATACATTTATATTCCTGAGATCCAAATGCACAAATATGCATGCCAGAAGTTGAGTAAAGTATTAAGAAACAGGACAATTTCGCTAGAAACAAAGAAGAGAGTACTGGATTGCTATGTGATGTCGGTTCTTCAATATGGCAATGAATGCTGGACAATATAATAAAAAATGAAAGAAAAACTGAAATGCGGTTATACAGAAGGATGCTGCGAATATCATGGACCAAGCATGTGAGCAATGATGAGGTTTTGGAAAGGATGGAAACGAAAAGAGAATTAATACTGAGCATCAGGAAGAAAAGACAGTTAAAGTTCTTGGGACATGCAATGAAGAAGGGAAAGCAGTGGATAACATATGTGAAGGGCCTCAGCAGGTGGATGGCAGAACGGGGGTTGCGTGGTGTAACAGGAGAAAGCGTGCTAAGATCCATCAGGGATAAGGAGACGTGCAAAACCATGATAGCCTATGTCCTGAAAGAACAGGGCACATAGAAAAAGAAGAAGAAGAAGAAGAAGAAGAAGAAGAAGAAGAATATCGTAAATGTAGGAAATTTCTTTCTGCAATCTTGCAAAATTCAGACAATGTAAAATTCAGTCCAACTCCAATTCCACTCCCCATCAATACTAATAACGTCTTCTAAAATTTACAGTTTTAATTCCTCTACTGAGTGGAGGAGCCCACAATGTTAATTATCCACTTGTCTAAATGTGCGAGAAATCTTGTTTGGAAAGTATCTATCTTCCGGCAAAATTTAAACCGAGGAGATGCCACCATTAGATCTGGTGTGTTTTACAAAACAACTACAGACAACATTATGGTAGCCACATACTGAATTAATCTTTTTAAATAATTAGTTTATATTTGAGGAATACACCTATATTGTTGACAAAACTCTTCTTTACGCTCTCACACGCTGATTGAGCACTCTGGAAGAATGGTAGACTTTGAAAAACAGTAGCTACTCTGGCATATACGCATCTCTCATTCAATAATGGATTAGAGCACTCTGGCTATTGGGCGGATATAATGACAATATATATGCTAAAATGTCTGCCTTCTTCTACCGAACGCCCAGAGCCCGGAGGTAGAATCGCCGACTGACGCCAATTCGGTCGGGTTTCAATACTGGGTTAGAAGCAATTGGAGTCTAAAGAATGAGCTGTGATACAGTAAAACAGATCTGTCTGCGGATGACTATATATATATATATATATATATATATATATATATATATATATATTATTGATTTGTAAACGAGTTATTGCGTAATAACTCGATTAGAAATGAAAAATATTCAAAATTCTCCGATATAATTTTATTGAACACTTTTTCATACGACTACATACTGGTCTAATTTTACTTTTACCAAAACCTAAGAAATTAAACAATATATATATATATATGTATATCATACGAATAAAAATTTTAAGACGACCATTAATTGTTTGTCTAAGTTATGAAATGGATGTGCGTTGTGGCGCAGTGGATATCGGCTCGGAACGAGAAATCGGGGAAGCGAGTTCGAATTCCAGTTGAATCCATTGTATTCACTTACGCGCAAATACCCTTCGGAAAGGTATTAATCCGTGTCTTCCTTCCAGTTATGGGTTAAATAACAGGACAGATTGGGTTCTATAGCCTTGGTCGGCAACCAGTCTACCGCAGAAAGCAATGGCAACCGACTGCGGAATAATCTTCTGCCCAGTCAGTCATGTCTCTTTCGAGACATGATCGCCCAAGCGTGTATCGCGCATGGCACTTAACTGACTGACTGAAGTTATGAAAAAAACTACATTTTCATAATTTGATAAATAAATACCTATTCCTTATATAAATTCAAATATATTTTTTTTGTACAAGCATTACAAATTTATTTGCAGAAGCTTTGGAAATTTTGTTACAACCTAATACTCTTTCCGAACTACAGAAGCCAAATTTCTTAACTCCAAGGTCAGATTCTGCACGAAATTAAAAAAAAAATACCCTTCTGCTTTTTCTTGTTTTCTTCAAAAAAAAAAAAAAGATCTAGCAACATTTCTATATTATGAACAAAGGGAAACCAAGATAAAACCCAATGTCATCTAATTTTCCCTTCATGTCGTCTGTTACCAGGATCCTTTAGAAATTAACCAGGTTCGTTTATTTTTTTTTTTTTTTGTCGACGATTCAGAAGTCAAACGAACGTTTCGGAATATTTTTCCCCATTGATGACCCCAATGAAGAAATTTTGCTTTTCGTTTACTTTTCCCTACACTAGTCAGTAAAGAAAGAGATTTGACTGATTGGGCAGAATATTGTGTTATATAGCGACAAATAACAAACACGGGTGTATATAAAAATATATGACTTATATTTTTATTGATGAACGATGGACCGTGTCGCCTAGTGGACAGAGAGTTGAGAGAGCGCGCTTCTAATTAGTGGGCTTCGACGTGGTGACGGGGGGTTCGACGGGAGCTGGCCTCTCTGCTTAGACGGCCTGTCGAGCCTGACTCCTGTCGAGGCTGACTGGGACTCGACTTCTCTTCTACTGTCGAGGCTGGAGACTCAAAACTGATTCCAAGACTGTGTTTTTCGCAGTCTTTATATATCTTCCAAAACCGGAAATTGTTTCTTCCGGTTTTTCTTGATCACGCGACGCCTACGCGACGCCTACGTAAATTCTCAGAGACCCTGTCTATTTCCGCTCTGCCGGAAATAAGGTCAAACAACCCTCCGTTCCTTTCAACGGCCGGAAAACGCCCACGCTTCATCGGCCTTCTTGGGTGCGGCCAGATTATTATATTACAATTTCAGTTTATCTTCATTACTTTCTGCAGTCGAATGGTTGCCAACCAAGGCTCTAGAACTCAATTTGTTCTGCTATTTAACCCATAGCTGTAAAGAAAAACGACAACCCTTTCTCAAGGGTATTTGCCCGTAATTGAATGCAACGAATTCAACAGGAATTCGAACCTGGCTTCCCGTTCTCCATCTATATCCACTGCACCAAACATCCGTGTATAGAGCTCTAAAAATAACATTCCTCTGGGATATTGGTGGCCTGTCTCATGATGGTACTATCAACAGTAAGATAGGACAAGGCTCAATGGGACAAGGCTTAATGTGTCAGATAGCCGGTGTTCTAACCACGGCTATGGATCATGAAGAATAATGAAGAATAGCAACCCTAATCGTTCTGATAATATCCCTCTCACTAGTTAGTTTGAACGCCCGAAGGCTGAGGTAAGGCGAGGCTCACTTGCAATCTTCAGCGTCTCGGGGTAAATGTATGTTAAGTACAGGAGTCCTGGTTTTCATCACGCGACCGTAAAAGCATATTTATCGGGGTTTGGCCGCTATTCAGCATGTTTTGATGAAGTGTGGAGAGAGTTTGCTGCCTGGTGAGCAAGTTTTTGGGTGCGGTGTGTGCTCTTGTCTTTGAAGGTCTGGCAGGTAAACTTAGCGTGTCGGATATTACTATATAGCATAAGGCCCTTTGTCTCATTGGGGTTTATGCGCCTAATGAACATGTTGAATGGCCTGATTTGTTTTGGTGGGTCAAGTCATCAAACAGATTCAGCAGGCAAATGGTATGCCGTTCTTGACTACTTATTAAATTGTATAGGAGAAATATTAGTTAATAACAAATGGGATGTGAAGCGATCACGGAAATTTCGATCTTGTCGATATGTACAACGCCGAAAAGTAGTGTGGTCGAGTAGGAGCTGCCCGGCTACGGCGGTATTTTCTAATTTAAACCCCGGGATAGCTGAGCCGTAAGCGTATCTGGAGCATGGTTGGCATCTTTTCTTATCAAGAAGGATCAAACTCTGGTAGGTAGGGCCAGGTTAAAAATATATCTTCCTAGGCGACGAATATGGCCATTGAATAACATGCAAGGGAAGTTGAGATTGCTTTCCCTAGATATGTCGCGTGCGTCTTATTGCCAGATAAACGGAACGTGACAACAAACACGGGAATATGTGAGTCTTTTCGGGACTACTTTCAGGATCTGTCCACCAGAAAACCTTGTCTGAGCACTTCCCATTTCGACGCCCATATGGTTGACTTTCTCAAACTTCAGGTGCTTGAAGCGGCTGGGTGCGAGGATCCTATAACAGCTTAGAATATCTAGCAGGCTGACAAATTTCCGGGATTATATCGTGTTTCCTATTGAATGAACTTGAGGCAGTGACCGTCTTTGCTCCTGTGTTAGCACTGATTAAAAAAAAAAAACTAAATGAAGCAGGGGTTTATACCTCAACGTTTCACTAGGGGTGTGATCAAGTTCCGACACAAGAACAAGATCGTTGGGGATGAGGTAATTTTAGCCAAGTCTTATCCATCCGTTTGCAAGCTGTCTGTTCTAATCTGATTGGTTTCAAGCAGACGTGAGCGGTGTCACTAGGACTAGTTAGGAAAACCTTCATATGGTGCTTTTTATTATCGGGCAAGTCCACAGTGAGGCCGCGCTGTTCCATTTAGAATAATCCAAAGCATTCGATATGGTTGATCAGCGATTTCTGTGCCGTATTTTTCACGTGGGTATAAGTCTGCCGTCTCGTTGGTGAAAGTGAATGTGGTTTGATCGTATTCTTTCGTATTGTCATGCTCCAATTATCAAGGTTGTCCCATTTCGTCTGTGGCCCCGGGATATCTTTCCTTAAAGGGGAGGGTATAAATATGTGTCTTGTTTATCTACTATACCGATCTTCTGTACGTACACTTCCGTCCACCTCACTCATGCCAATTTAAGTCTTTTGTTATCCTTCATGTGGGAAGGTAAGGCCTCTATTGGACCTAGGGGGATTTGTTACCTCCACCCTCGTGGATACGGTAAGGGTATGTCTAGCACTGAGATACTTTAACGTACGCTTCACATCGCCTTCAAAGTTCTAATGTGTCAGCGATCAGGTGATAAGGGCAAATTCTGGAAAGAAGACGCCCATAAGATCTTTCTATCCATAAGTACATTGTGCGAAGAAGATGCTCTCTGCTTACCCTGGGGTGAGTGCAGTCTTTATCGTGAATGTCAGATTGCTCCCAAACACCCTCTTATGAGCGACACATGGCCTCTCCAACACCGAAGCGTTGTACCATTGGGCATTATATTCCGTGTTACGTAGGGTGTTTTTTAAAAACTATCGGATAGACGAACTCGGTCAATATGGTCTTCGGCACCCAGGTTGAAATTGCTCGATAATGATGAGGCATCACTCACCTGGTTAGTGTTTCGAAAGGGCTCTCTGGGCAGGAAAAATACGTTGTTCGGTACGCTTGATAAAATTTTCAAACTGCGTTTGCTGTGATAGAGATCTTGGATCATACCTTACATTATCGAGCTGTAGTTCGGTTGGTTGGTTGGTTGGTTGGTTGGTTGGTTTATTTGACCAGCATCTCAACCTTCATTAGGTCATTTAATGCTGAAAGCCGTTTTCATTTGTTTTATTTAGTTTATTTGTTGTTTTTGTTTGTTTGTTTTTTTGGAGGACTGTTTGGGTAACGTTTTTCATTCAAGAAAGTTATGCTGGTAACGTTTTTCACCCAAAAAAGTTTTGTTGGTAACGTTTTTCATTCAAAAAAGCTTTGTTGGTAACGTTTTTCATGTAAAACAGTTTTGTTGGTAACATTTGTCATTCAAAAAAGTTTTGTTGGTAACGTTTTTCATTCAAAAAAGCTTTGTTGGTAACGTTTTTCATGCAAAACAGTTTTGTTGGTAACATTTGTCATTCAAAATGTTTTGTTGGTAACGTTTTTCATTAAAAAAAGCTTTGTTGGTAACGTTTTTCATGCACGAAAGTTTTGTTGATAAAATTTATCATTCAAAAAAAATTTGTTGGTAACGTCTTTCATTCAAAAAAGTTTTATTGGTAACATTTGTCATTCAAAAAAGTTTTATTGGTAACATTTGTCATTCAAAAAAGTTTTGTTGGTAACATTTGTAATTCAAAAAGTTTTATTGAATACGTTTTTAGCATTTTGACCCCAATTTGGGGTTTCAACTATTTACCCATAGCTGGGACCCCTAACAGGTGCTCCCACTCCGGGTCAGTGTAGACCTGGGAACAACAGCAATTAAGAGGTGGTTCTGTGCTCCTCACAACCTCCCAATCAGAGGCCTTGCTGCCGGATGCAGTTTACAATCATACACTTGACCATTGTTCTGTTGAGCATGTTTATTTAAGATATCATGATCAGCATGTTGCGCGGAAAGTTTTTGTCCTCGAGCCCTCTTCCGTCTGTAGCAATGTGGCGCTTTCGTTGATGAATGCTGAGTACTATGTTATCCTTTGATTGGTGGACATTATGAGAGTCATGATATGGAGGACAAGTCAGAGGAAATTCTACGGGACGAGAAGTTTATCTCTTCCCAACTGAAATTTTCAGCTTAAAATCAAAAGGCGGTGGATCACGCCATTCGAATTTGGTAAAAGTTGGGTGAGTCTTACGCGTCTTTGTCAAGTATAATGGGCTGATTTAATGCACATCTAGCTGGATTGAATATTGGCAACTCCGCCCGAAGTTAGATTAGTTCACCGTTGATTTTTGTCTTTCATTTCGTTTTTGGTCCTGGGTATGATAGTAAACTGCATCAGGCAGCAAGGCCTCCGATTAAGAGGTTGTGAGAAGCATGAAACCACCTCATAATTGCTGTTTGTCCGATGTCCACTCTGACCCGGAGTGGTAGCACCTGTTAGGGTCCCAGGTATGAACAAATAGTTAACCCCCAAATTGAGATCAAAACACTATGAAAGTATAAAATACACTTTCATAGAAACATATACATAAAAACAGACCTTAATAGAAATATATACATAAAAATAGACTTTAATAGAAATATATACATAGAAATAGGCTTTAATAGAAATATATACATAAAAATAGACTTTAATAGAAATATATACATAAAAATAGACCTTAACAGAAATATATACATAAAAATAGACTTTAATAGAAATATATACATAGAAATAGGCTTTAATAGAAATATATATATAAAAATAGACCTTAATAGAAATATATACATAAAAATAGACCTTAATAGAAATATATACATAAAAATATACTTTAATAGAAATATATACATAAAAATATACTTTAATAGAAATATATACATAAAAATAGGCTTTTATAAAAAATATATACATTTTTGAAGAAAAATATTTTCAACAAGAAAAAAAAGATTATTACCATAACACATTTTTTGAAGGAAAAAAATATTGCCATAATACATTTTTGAATACAAAACTAGAAGACATTTTCAAGTTTCTAAAATAAAATAAAAAAATCATCAAAATCTGACTAAATCAACATTCTCACTATAACCAGGTATTAAAAAATATCTTAAAATTCTACCTTTTTGTCATTAAATAACCCACAGAGTGTGATATGTCATTAAGCAAAACTTTAAAAAATCAAATCATTTCTTTTTTCAATTTAATTTAATGAGGAGTTTTATGCTCATTGTCGCCTTTCATTTCTACCCCTACTTTCTTTAATTTAATTTCTCCCCTCTTCCCCTCGATCCGGTAAATGGCCTGAGATATCAGTTCTTTGGTAGATACGGGGCGTTTTCCGCATTTCGAATTTGATGTTTTCATAGTTGTTTTTTGTGTTTGAATGTGTGTGTTTGAGTGAGTATTTGACCGAGTGTTTTAAACGATTAAAATCCCACATTAATTTCGTCTAGTTAACTGGTTTTGAAACGATTAATCATTGAGGGTGTGTGTGGGGGAGTAATACTAACACCATTTTATTTACTTTCTTGTAAATAACTTATCTCACATTGAAAATACACATGTGGTTTACATATTTAAATTGTGGCTGACTTCTCGCCCTCCCTTAGACAATAACTGTACATATTGGGAATAGTTAGTTTTTATAGGCATTCTGATCTATAATGGTGGATGTAGAAAGAAGGTAAGTAACAATCGGTTGTGATGTAAGAATATTTCTTGTATGTTTGGTTCTGTGATAGTGGCTTGTTAAGTTTACTTATAAGACAAAAGACGACCAGTCTATCCTCACCTCTCCTTTCGCTCTTGTGTCATGTATATGTATTTATAACAAAATCATTCTCGCACTTAGCTGTAATAATTGGACTTTCTAAATTTTGTGAGGCAGTGAATATATATATATATATTCTTATAATCATATCGCCTCAAGCAAGGCATGTTACTGCCACTGATTTGCAGGGGGTTACATAGGAGGTAAGTTATGAGAAAGAGTGACAGGTTATAGGGGGTGTCAGGAAGTGGGTAAGAGAAGGATGTGAATACTGATGAGAGTGGAGTGGACGGAGAAAGAAGCATGAGAGAAAGTTATGAGAAAGAGTGACAGGTTATAGGGGGTGTCAGGAAGTGGGTAAGAGAAGGATGTGAATACTGATGAGAGTGGAGTGGACGGAGAAAGAAGCATGAGAGGAAGGATGCAGGTTAGTGAGAGAGGAGCTGACTACTGACTTTACATTTAAATCTTTGGTGATTTTAGCTATCGGGGAAGGAAGTAAATGAAAGGGAATTCCACAAGCGGAAAGTGAGAGAAAAGAAGCTACTGGAGTAGAATTTCCGTTTACAATTTATTGGTTTCACAGTAAAAGGGTGAAACCTAGTTGCTAATCTTGTGGCTTGAGTAAATTCATATATAGGGAGCACCAGTCAGCTAAATTCATCGAAGCAGAAGCTGTAAAAGTATTTGTAGAAGAGACACAGGGAAGCCACATTGCGCCGGTGAGAAAAGTGGCTGTATCTGAGCTGCTAAGTCGGGATGGATCGCATTACAGATTCTCCGTTGGATTTTGTCAAGGACACGTAGGTAGATAGCAGGGGCACCCGCTCAGATATGCCAGCAGTATTCAATGGCGGGCGGATGGTAGATTTTTATTTATATATATCGGCTAGGAACGAGAAATCAAGGAGCCGAGTTCGAATTACAGTTGAAACCTTGCATTCCCTTTTTCGCAAATACCCTTGGAAAAGGTATTAATCAGTCTCCCTCCCTCCTGTTATGGTTTTAATAGCAGAACAGATTGGGTTCTATAGCCTTGGCCGGCAATAATAGTTGGAATAATAATTAAAACTTCTACAGAACATAAAAAGGGGGATCAGTTTTCTATTTATATGAAGTAATAAACTGATCCCTCACTAATTATATTTAATATAATAATGTAATATATTCTGTCTCTTCTCCCTCCAGATATGAGTTAAATAACAGGACAGATTAGGTCCTATAGCCTCGGCTGGCAACTAGTCAACTGCAAAAGATAATGTTTACCTAATGCGGAATAATCTTCTTCCCAGTCATGTCTCTTTCAAGACATGATCGCCCAAGCGTGTATTACATATGGCACTTAACTGACTGACTAAACTTGGGACGAGCAGTGGCGATTGTGGAACTCTGAAAGTGTGGGGGGCGGGGGGGGGGATGTTTTTCTGAGGTGGGGGGGGGCAACATATTCAGTCAACTAAGTGACATAGAGGAAAGAGACGGATTAATACCTTTCCCAAGAGTATTTGCGCGTAAATGAATGCAATGAATCCAACCGGAATTCGAACTCTGTTCCTCGATTTCGTGTTCCGAGCGATATCCACTGCACCGCAACGCACACCCCGGGGTGGGGCAGCTCAAGCAACGTAATTACTGACAAATTCTTTTACTCTACCATAAATCCTTGACTGCCTATGTATCGACATATCAAGTTGGGGACATTATTTCTAATTAACATCGTCCGTCAGATATGAAAATATGACTATTAAGTCTCTTTCCCGCCTTAACAATATGCCTGTTTCTATCTATCTGGTTGTTTTCTTTTGTTTGTTTTTCTTTCAAAATGGGTTCAAAAGAGATAAAGAACAAATCTTATCAAAATTATATATTGATCAGTTTAATAAATTTTGAAGCTTGTAAAATTTGGTGGGAGGCACCCAATAAAACTGCCAAAATTCGTTGGGGGACTAAACTTTTTCTGCCCCCCCCCCCGTACAATCACCACTGGTGAAGGCCTCATTAATTTACATTTGATTTGGTTCGATGTAACCGTAAATTCAGCTCCAATATTTTGTTATCGCTTGCGGAGCTCTCTTTCGACTCAATTTTGATCTTCAAAAAATTAATGCAAATTCAATTGCTATCTACTGCTGTTCCGACTGTTCTTTTTTTGTTCTCGCTCCTTAGTAATATTTCTATTTTCTAATTCTTCAATAACCTTTGTGTCTTAGTGGATTTACGTCCTTGATTGAGGTAAACTAGATGAAAAAAATAATTAAACCCTGCTAGATGTATCAGACAGTCGCATCAACATTTATCCATCACACCCAATGGTGCATAGGGCAGCAACTTTTGGTTACTGTTTCTGTAACAAACTACTTTTTACGGGGTAAGGTTGTTAGCCCTGTACTCAAACCTGCAGGACCGGTCGAATATTTTGTTCCTTTCGTTTTACAGCAGCTGGTATTCCCAAATGGTCACCCATTAAGTACTGACCTCGACGTTGCTTAACTGCGGTGATCGGACGAGTGCATTCAACACGATATGGCAGTAGACATCACACAAACTGCATAACAATAAAATTATGTCTATCCATAGACTTATCAGATTAGATTCTTTAACTAATTAGTTGCACCTTTTAAACGTGTTACAAATGAAACTTCAATCATTTCTTGGGCTTTTTTTTTTAATGTCAGATTGCTCCCAAACACCTCTTATGAGCGACACATGGCCTCTCCAACACCGAAGCGTTGAACCATTGGGCATTATATTCCGTGTTACGTAGGGTGTTTTTTTTAAAAACTATCGGATAGACGACCCGGCCAATATGGTCTTCGGCACCCAGGTTGAAATTGCTCGATAATGATGAAACATCACTCACCTGGTTAGTGTTTCGAAAGGGCTCTCTGGGCAGGAAAAATACGTTGTTCGGTACTCTTGATAAAATTTTCAAATTGCGTTCGATGTGATAGAGATCTTGGATCATGCCTTACATTGCAGAGCCGTACTTCGGTTGGTTGGTTGGTTGATTGGTTGGTGGGTTGGTTTATTTGACCAGCATATCAACCTTCATTAGGTCATTTAATGCTGACAACTGTTTTCATTTGTTTTATTTAGTTTATTTGTTTTATTGTTTTTGTTTGTTTATATTTTTGAAGGATTTTTTGGCTAACGTTTTTCATTCCAAAAAGTTTTGTTGGTAACGTTTTTCATTCAAAATGTTTTGTTGGTAACATTTTTCATTTTAAAAAGTTTTGTTGGTAACGTTTTTCATTCAAAGAATTTATGCAAATTCAATTGCTATCTACTGCTATTCTGACTGTTCCTGTTTTGTTCTCGCTCCTTGCTAATATTTCTGTTTTCTAATTCTTCAATAACCCCTAACTCTTGTGTCTTAGTGGCTTTACGGCCTTGATTGATGTAAACCAGATGAAAACAAAATCATTAAACCCTGCCAAATTTACCAGACAGACTGCATAACAATAAAAATTATTTTATTGTTATGCAGTCTGTCTTGTGGTGCATTGGTTATCGGCTCGGAACGAGAAATCGGGGAACCGAGTTCGAATTCCAGCCGAATTCATTGCATTCACTTACGCTCAAATACCCTTCGGAAAGGTATTAATCCGTCTATTCCTTCCAGTTATGGGTTAAATAACAGGACAGATTGTTTTCTATAGTCTTGGTCGGCAACCAGTCTACCGCAGAAAGCAATGACAACCTACTGCGTGATAATCTTCTGCCCAGTCAGTCATGTCTCTTTCGAGACATGATCGCCCAAGCGTATATCACGTATGGCACTTAATTGACTGACTACTCATAGATTTATCATATTAGATTCTTTAACTAATTCTAATTAGTTGCACCTTTTAAACGCGTTACAAATGAAACTTCAATCATTTCTTGGGCTTGTTTTCTTAGCTTTGTTGTATTTTTTTTTGTCTAGCGGGTACTGTACGCATATTTTATGCAGTATTTAGAAAATTGCCGTGACCAGTAAAATCTCATTAGACAATTAGATCAGTCTGAAGACTGCATGAAATTTGCCAGCGCAATGTCAGTGTAAAACGACTGAAATTATCCGACATTCCAAGTCTCGCACACCCGACTGAAACATCAGCCGACGAAATCGTTTTACTTCTAATTAACAACTAAATGATAATGCACTTTGACTCATCAGTGTATTATATATACCGCTCAGAGTCTATCTGCGGCCCAATATTGACTTCCATCTGGCGTGAGAGCAGTCTCTTCAAGTTCGCTCTGAGAAAAGAACGAAAGCCATGCCTAACTACACCCTCTACTACTTCAATGGCCGCGGACGTGCCGAGATCTGTCGTATGTTGATGGCCGCTGCCGGTGTTCCATACACTGACAAGAGGTTCGAATTCAACGAATGGGACAAATACAGGAATGGTATGTTTGGTTTTCTGTTTTTCATTTTTGTTTATATATTTCTTTTAAAATGTTAAAAAACGACCAATATATCGACGAGCAAAGCTTTCACCAAGTAAAGGCTGACCACCGTGAATCTACTATCAGGTCTACTCACTGTGTCGTGAGAGAAAATTTTATTGTCAGAATCTATTTTGCGTGTATTGTAAGGTTTATAAATCTGCCTAAATGCTCTTATATATCTCGAGGTTCTTTACAAATTAAAAAAAGCGTCTGTAATATAAAGAATCCTCACCTGGTATCTCGACCTCAGTTACTTTCTCATCGCCGTGACGTGATTTTATATCGTCAATTAAATTAACTTTATCGCGTAAGAAAAGATTTTGTTCTTTTAATATATATATATATATATATATATATATATATATATATATATATATATATATATATATATATATATATTGGCTTGTTTTCTTCTCTTCCTCTAAAAATACTCTGTCTTGCCCGTATGTAGGAAGTTCAGTACAACCAAGCATACCCGATCTATATCATCGAATAGCCTAAGTGAAGTCTTGCTTGGTTGCCGTTTTCTAGGGGAACTTATATCATGCACGTCCTAAAGCTAGCAGTACATTTTTAGTCTGGGTGCGGGCCGAATACTGATCATATTCGGTCGGGTTGCCTATCAAAGTTGTTTATTAAAACCTGAAAATTCTAGTGACATAGGAGTAACAACACCTAGATTCAACACTTAAAGGTGTATTCTTAATGAAAAAAATAAAGTACAAGGGATCTCCAAATAAACGAAAAGAAAGAAGAATAAACGATGCATCGTAATCGGTTAGATAGAACATTGCAATCGACGTTGCATTGAAACTTCTTGGAGATTGTAGGTATCAGAAAGCAAGCAAACACAAGGGTATTTCACAAAAGAAACTGTCACAGTTGTAGAGGTGGTTACATTTAACTCTTTCGACCGTAAAAGAGTGGGACCTTGCTGCTAATCTACTTGCATGCGTGAATACATCCAGTCAGGGGACCAGAAAAAAGCTCATCAGAAATACTTGTTTTAGAAATACTTGCAGAAAAGACAGAGAGAGAACAGATTATGTAGGTAAGCGACTAGAGGCAGTCTGAGGCGGGCTGAGGCCAAATCAGGCTCGATTATATTGAAGATACTTCTTTAGATTTCGTCGAGAACCTCTAGATGAATACCAAGAGCCTCCGACACGATATAGCAAAACCATTCAATGAACAAACAAATAAATGTGCAAAATGTAATCTGACAAGAAAAAATTCCTAACCCAACACAGTGAACCAACCTTCCTAGCAGTAGATGCAGCTAAGGATTCGATGTAGTCACTCTATTTGAGGTCATTTTAGAGAGTGAATACATTTGAGAAAATCGGTTCAATTCTTACACCTTCATTTCACGAAGTACTCCCGACTCATTTCTTTTTTCCCTAGAACTACAATCCTGAAAAATATTAATAGCAATATCAGTTGCGTTCTTCTAAACATTTTAAAACATATTCCTTTATTGTCCTTTTATCTCCCTAACGTTTTATCATTCTCTTTCACTCCCAGTAACACCTTACTATACCAGAATCAGAGAGGTAAGCCACATACGAAACCAGAATCAAAGAGATAGCCCACATATGAAACCAGGATAAAAAAGATAGGCCACATGTTACACCAGAATTAAAAAGGTAGGCCACGTACTATACCAGAATCAAAGAGGTAGGCCACATAGTATATCAGAATCAAAGACGTAGGCCACATACAATACCTAAATCAAGGAAGCAGGCCACATATTATACCAGAATCAAAGTAGTAGTCCACATACTATACCAGAATCAGAGGTAAGCCACATATGAAACCAGAATCAAAGAGATAGCCCACATATGAAAACATGATAAAAAAATAGGCCACATGCTACACCAGAATTAAAAAGATAGGTCACGAACTATACCAGAATCAAAGAGGTAGGCCACATATTATACCAGAATCAAAGAGGTAGGCCACATAGCATATCAGAATCAAAGAGGTAGGCCACATACAATACCTAAATCAAAGAAGCAGGCCACATATTATACCAGAATCAAAGTAGTAGTCCACATACTATACCATAATCAAAGAAATAGGCCACATATTATACCAGAATCAAAGAAATAGGCCACAAAATATTCCACAATTAAAGAGGTAGGCCTCATACTATACCAAAATTAATGAGGCGGGCTTCATACTATAGCACAAACAAAGAGGTAAGTCACATACTATACCATAATCAAGGCAACATACAATACTAGAATCAAAGAGATAGGCCAGATGCTATACCAGAATCAGAGGTAAGCCACATATGAAACCAGAATCAAAGAGATAGCCCACATATGAAAACATGATAACCAGGATAAAAAAGGTAGGCCACATGCTACACCAGAATTAAAAAGATAGGCCACGAACTATACCAGAATCAAAGAGGTAGGCCACATATTATACCAGAATCAAAGAGGTAGGCCACATAGTATATCAGAATCAAAGAGGTAGGCCACATACAATACCTAAATCAAGGAAGCAGGCCACATATTATACCAGAATCAAAGTAGTAGTCCACATACTATACCATAATCAAAGAAATAGGCCACATATTATACCAGATTCAAAGAAATAGGCCACAAAATATTCCACAATTAAAGAGGTAGGCCTCATACTATACCAAAATTAATGAGGCGGGCTTCATACTATAGCACAAACAAAGAGGTAAGTCACATACTATACCATAATCAAGGCAACATACAATACTAGAATCAAAGAGATAGGCCAGATGCTATACGAGCACTAACAATTGACCCTGCACAGTCAGTCGAAAAGTACCTCATAACATTCTTTCAAGAAAAACATAAAGTTTCTACGGCATTTGCATCAATAAATTTGTTGTATGATGGAAAATAAAAAAAAGTTTTATTTTCATGATTGCGTAAAAATTTGTTTTAATTTTTCTCATCAGACGCGAATATTTGCAATGATTTAATCTGTGTCATTTCTTTCTTCTTTTTTTCAGACATGCCCAGCATGTGTGTGCCTGTATTGGATATTGACGGCCAGAATATGATGCCAGAGACGATGGCCATTGCTAGGTACTTGGCCAGGGAGCATGGTATGTGATCATGGATTGGATTTGCTTCGTAATAATAGTAATAGTATTAATGTAACCCAAAAAAATAAAACGTCCTTAACATCAGGAATAGACAGCTGAAGTTTATATGAAGTTTTTATGGAAGTAGGATTTGGATAATTATGCAAACAAGATAAAATAGAATGAAAAAAAAATGATGGGGTAAACAGAACGTAACATACTTGATGGGCTTGGAAGAGGGACCAAAAAGAATAGTCTTATCAGCGAAATAGAATAGAAGCAAGTGAAAGTCTATGATCATCTACGTCCTGAAGGGATATGGCTCATAAAGAAGAAGGGTACCTAAATATTGTCTCATAGTTACACATTTGATATATATATATATATATATATATATACAGTACTGTGCAAAAGTATTAGGCAAGAACTATTTTATCTTTTACTAGCAATATATCCTGGCGTTGCTCGGGTGTAATGAAAGCTTTAAAACTAATTCAAGGTCCTGTAGCTCAGACACTTTGGACGTTGGCACGAAAAACGAAAAAGTAATAGTTGTTTCCAGTTAAAGAAAAATGAATGGATGTAAGTCAAATTTTGATTTCCTGGTATCGATATAAAATTTTCTGCATTATTGTAAAAACTGCAACCTTGAAACTTCTGAATATCGTTTCTTATGTCTTTGTCTATGAGTGTATCAAATTTGATTAAAATCAGACCACTCCTTCTATAACCCGATTTTTTCGATCATCGATTTTCGATATTTATCGGGGGTACCCCGACACAAGACATAGCTAAGAACACTCGCAAACGCTTATAGTACAACTGTGTAAATCTTCAAGAAAATCAGTTCATCCGTTTTGAAGTCTATAGGTAACGGACACACACACACAAACACACAAACACAAAGTTGCATTTATAAATAACTTTAGATGAGGCATATTGACAGAAAATAAACAATTTAAATTTTATTTGATTTACTCAACAAATACTTCAACAAGAAAAAATACGTGTTACAAAAGAAATTTAATATTTAATTTTGCTTTGATCACAGGCTTCATTATGTCAGGCATCGACATCACAAGCTTCTTTAATGTATTTAATGGTATCTCCTGCCAAGCAGCTTGTATTTTTACCCAAAATGTGTCTTACGAAGTAGCATTAGGTTTATCATTATTTTTTATCCAAAATATTGCGTAGATGTTCAATAGAATTTGACATTAATGCTTTGTTTGGGCAAATTCAAATTCCGAAACATTCCTTCCTCTTCATTTTTAGTTAAATAATTCTTATAAAGGTTTTGCTTTTCACCCTGTATTTGAATTTCAGTGAGGTTTTTAAGAAAATTACTCCTCTTAATACTTTTGCACACTACCGGTATTGTTCAAAATTTTTAGGACAAAGGTGATTTTTAAATTTATTTTGATGCATCATAAAAGATAAAATAATTACTGTCTTAATACTTTTGGAGAGTAATATATATGTATATATATATATATATATATATATACACCAAAAGTGCATCGGCGTGCTTACTGTAGTGAAAAGGATATCAGCCCCGATAGAAAAATTATAGTTTGTGCTTGAGTTTTGTTTAAAGGCATATCAAGCTCTCTGAGTTATTTAACGCCAAAAAGGTGAGGCTTTAAGGTATTTTTTAATGTTCGGAGAAGGTTGATTCAGTCAAGAATAGCTGAGAATATTTTATTATTTCAAAAATGAGTATTTTTTATCATTAACTATATTTTATCATTATTTTTATCATTTAGCATTTTTTATCATTAATTTTTTATCATTAATGTCATTTTATCATTAATATCATTTTATCATTAATATCATTTTATTTTATTAATAATTACTTTATCATTTAATATCATTTTATCATTTAATAATATTTTATCATTAATATCATTTTTTTATCATTAATATCATTTTATCATTTCATATCATTTTATCATTTAATATCATTTTATCATTTAATATCATTTTATCATTAATATCATTTTATCATTTAATATCATTTTATCATTTAATATTATTTTATCAGCTGTCATCATTTTATCATTACTGTCATTTTATCATTTCATATCATTTTATCATTTAATATCATTTTATCATTTAATATCATTTTATCATTAATATCATTTTATCATTAATATCATTTTATCATTAATATCATTTTATCATTTAATATCATTTTATCATTTAATATCATTTTATCATTAATATCATTTTATCATTAATAATATTTTATCATTTAATATCATTTTATCATTAATATCATTTTATCATTAATATCATTTTATCATTTAATATCATTTTATCATTTAATATCATTTTATCATTAATATCATTTTATCATTTCATATCATTTTATCATTTAATATCATTTTATCATTTAATATCATTTTATCATTATCATTTTATCATTTAATATCATTTTATCATTTAATATTATTTTATCATTATATCATTTTATCATTAATATCATTTTATCATTTAATATCACTTTATCATTTAATATCATTTTATCATTAATATCATTTTATCATTAATATCATTTTATCATTTAATATCATTTTATCATTTAATATCATTTTATCATTAATATCATTTCATCATTAATATCATTTTATCATTAATATCATTTTATCATTTAATATCATTTTATCATTAATATCATTTTATCATTAATATCATTTTATCATTTCATATCATTTTATCATTTAATATCATTTTATCATTTAATATCATTTTATCATTAATATCATTTTATCATTTAATATCATTTTATCATTTAATATTATTTTATCATTAATATCATTTTATCATTAATATCATTTTATCATTTCATATCATTTTATCATTTAATATCATTTTATCATTTAATATCATTTTATCATTAATATCATTTTATCATTTCATATCATTTTATCATTTAATATCATTTTATCATTTAATATCATTTTATCATTAATATCATTTTATCATTAATATCATTTTAACATTAATATCATTTTATCATTTAATATCATTTTATCATTTAATATCATTTTATCGCTATTAATATCATTTTATCATTAATATCATTTTATCATTTCATATCATTTTATCATTTAATATCATTTTATCATTTAATATCATTTTATCATTAATATCATTTTATCATTTAATATCATTTTATCATTTAATATTATTTTATCATTAATATCATTTTATCATTAATATCATTTTATCATTTCATATCATTTTATCATTTAATATCATTTTATCATTTAATATCATTTTATCATTAATATCATTTTATCATTTCATATCATTTTTATCATTTAATATCATTTTATCATTTAATATCATTTTATCATTAATATCATTTTATCATTAATATCATTTTTACTTCATTTTCATATCATTTTATCTTTTTATATCATTTTATCATTTAATATCATTTTATCATTAAAATGATTTTATCATTTAATATCATTTTATCATTTAATATCATTTTATCATTAAAATGATTTTATCATTTAATATCATTTTATCATTTAATATCATTTTATCATTTAATATCATTTTATCATTAATATCATTTTATCATTAATATCATTTTATCATTTCATATCATTTTATCATTTAATATCATTTTATCATTTAATATCATTTTATCATTAATATCATTTTATCATTTAATATCATTTTATCATTAATATCATTTTATCATTTCATATCATTTTATCATTTAATATCATTTTATCATTAATATCATTTAATATCATAGTTAATATCATAGTTAAATTTAATATCATAGTTAATATCATTAACATAATTAATATCATTAACATAATTAATATCATTAATATCATTAATATCATTTTATCATTTAATATCATTTTATCATTTAATATCATTTTATCATTAATATCATTTTATCATTTAATATCATTAATATCATTATTATCATTAATATCATTTAATATCATAGTTAATATCATAGTTATATCATAATTAATATCATAGTTAAATTTAATATCATAGTTAATATCATTAACATAATTAATAATTGCTTCCTCTTTGTTATTCCGCTTTGGTTAGTTCTGTATCGAGCACTTTTTCTTTCTTTGTGGTTGGTTCCGTTTGGGGTTTTTTTTTCTTTACTACGGGATATTGTATGTATTGTCTGTATTCCGCAGTTTTCTTTTTTTCCCCCTCTTTTTTTCCCCCTCTTGTCCAACGCCTTATAGCGACGGACAATAACGGAGTTAGATTCTGTCTGTTATTTGTTGTCCTCAAAGTTTATTTTCGTATAATTTTGGGATTTAGATACTTACAGAGTCGGTCTTGTTATTATATATATATATATATATATATATATATATATATATATATATATATATATATATATATATATATATATATATATATATATATATATATATATATATATATATATATATATATATATATATATATATATATATATATATATATAGTTTTAAGGCTTATTATGTGTATGGATTAAAGTTCTAATGATCAGGGATAAAGCGTATGTAAATGTAAACATTGAATTCGATCCCCAGGGGTGACTGTGAGTGTCTGTTTCATGCTGAACGTAATAGCCATATGCTTTCCTAATTTGCTTCAATATTAATATATATACAGTCATGTTTTGTTGTTAGTCTATTACATTGCATCTTGAATAATCTATTTTATTATTCTGATACCCAATTATTTCTCAATCTGTAACTCCAAGAATAATTTGAAAAGCCACCTATATTGCCAACCAAATCAACTGTTAGAAACATTCAACAGACTATCCACAACACTATAAAATAAAAAGGATGTGCGTTGTGGTACAGTGGATATCGGCTCGGAACGAGAAACCGGGGAGCCGAGTTCAAATTTCATGCTGAATCCATTGTATTCACTTACGCGCAAATACCCTTGGGAAAGGTATTAATCCGTCTCTTCCTTCCAGTTATGGGTTAAATACCAGGACAGATTGGGTTCTATAGCCTTGGTCGGCAACCAGTCTACCGCAGAAAGCAATGGCAACCTACTGCGGGATAATGTTCTGCCCAGTCAGTCATGTCTCTTTCGAGACATGATTGCCCAAGCGTGTTTCACGTATGGCACTTAACTGACTGACTGACTGAATGAATATAATAGTTGGAATCATAATTACTTCTAATGGGCATAAAGTCGGGGATCAGTTTTCTATTGTTCTAAAGTAATAAACTGATCACCCACTAATTACTACTTAATATAATAAATCTCTTCCCCCATCTAGCTATGAGACAAATAACAGGACAGATTGGGTTCTATAGCCTTGGTCGGCAACCAGTCTACCGCAGAAAGCAATGGCAACCTACTGCGGGATAATGTTCTGCCCAGTCAGTCATGTCTCTTTCGAGACATGATCGCCCAAGCGTGTATCACGTATGGCACCTAAACTGACTGACAATTTTTTTAAAAAAGTATTTAATACTACTAAATTTTTACTATAAATACATTGCTGCTGCTAAAAATATATATTTTAACACTTTCATAGATTTTGAAACTAGTTTAGTGGTTAACTGGTTCCCTACATTTAATCCCCATCTGGCTTAAAAATTAACCTTCGGTCAGATCTTCACCCAAAAGTCAGAATCAAAAACAAAAAAAAAAAAAAAATTCTAGCAGTAGAACTAATTTTATTTCTGGGTTGTAACCAACATCTATAAGCGTCCGAAATTGGCATGAGGCGTATGTTAGAAAGAAGGCTCACAATCTAGCGCGTGTCTTGCCTGAAGACAGCTTCGTCCCTACGTGCGTGCCTTTTCGCAGGATGGTTAGTTTTATAGGTAACGCTTATATTTCTACGTCTAAGAGAGTACTTTATCTTCCTTCAGAGATTAACACTCTGTATGGGCCTCTTGCTCTGTATTGTGAAGCTGACTTTACTTACGGATAAACATAGGTTGAAATGATGATTATATATATATATATATATATATATATATATATATATATATAGTCATCTGCAGACAGATCTGTTTAGCTATATTACTGCTCATCAGTACGGTTAGACTTCGATTGCTTTTAACCCAGGATTGAAACCCGACCGAAGTGGCGTCAGTCGGCGATTCTACCTCTGGGCTATGGGTGTCCGGTAGAAGAAGGCAGACTTTTTAGCATGTATATTATCATTATACACGCCCAATAGCCAGAGTGCTCTAATTCATTAGCGAATGAGCGATGAGCGATGCGTATACTAAACATATACTGTTAAATATAAGAGACAATGAATGTCTATTACGAGCCGTTCTAAACATCGTATTTTGGCTTTAATTTCAGTTGAAAATAAAGACAAAAATTCTCCAACATTTGGATAATTTTTTATTAAGTTCGTTCTAAGCTTTCGGCTCACATGAGCCATATTCAGAGAGGTTACATGGACGTTAACACAAAAACATCCCCCATCAGCGACGATTTTATATTGTGTTGACATAAAACTCCGTTAAGCAACGATAACAGTTACCAAAAATAGCAAATGCAGATCGCAAATTTGTAATGCGGTTCTATGACGTCACAGCGTGAGAGACGGAAATGTTAACAGAATCATATATTTAAATGCAATGTAATGTATTATGACCAGATTTAAACGTGATTTTATTAAGTGTTGGTTGTTTGGTTTTAATGCAGATGGCCTCCAATATCTGAAGGTTTTTTTACTGTGTGTATGAGTGAGGATTATTGTATTGTTGACTAAAATCTGTCTGATATTACCTACATGGTTATGTTTTTCTGAGAAATGTTGTTTACTTGTACTCTGATCAGGTAAGTCTACAGGAGAGCGTGGTTGTAGTAAAACCAATATAAGTATTAGGTTTATTATTAGTGTCAAATATATATCATCATCATCATTTATCTATTACACCCAGATGGTGAATAGCGCAGCATGTTGCTGTTTCTGTAACAAACTGTTTTTTATTAGCCCTGCACCCAACCCCCAACCCCCAAACCTGGAGGACCGGTCGACCATTCTTAGTCCTTACGTTTACAGCACCTGTTATTCCCAAATTGACATAAACAAGAAAATTAAATGTATGTTCTAATATAAAAAAATGAAAACTGCTAACCCCATTGTCAAACGTAATAATTCCCATGTAAGATCTAATTTACAAAGAGCCTATGTTATTTACAAATTTGCATGTCTTTTAACGACCTGTGTTCCTGATCAATCCACGTTCGTAAATAATTTAATTGGATAGACTACTTATTTAATTATAAGTCTTACGCTACATCTTTCTGATCTAACTCTATTAGGTCTCTTTAAATACATGTAGATACCTACTAAACTCTATCCGAAACATACTCCTCAATAACACAAATATAATAGCATCATCGACAAAAAAAGTAAAATAATGGAAGTATTATTAATAAAAAAGAAAAATCCAACACTCAACAATATCAACGTTGAACACGGCGGCAATGTGCTCATCCTATTTTGAAAATGCATCATTGATATAAATGTAGAGAAATATATATCTACTTAACAGTAAAATAAATTTTAGTAAACATAATTTTTTAGTTAACCATAGCACCATGCCTGTCATTTTTAACGAAACTTGCATATATATATATATATATATATATATATATATATATATATATATATATATTGTAATTTTGTTATTACAATGGTTTATATACACATTATATCGCTGCACAAAAAATGTATGTTTCTGAACATTATTGTCATTCTTTAGGTGATATTTCAAAAACAAATATTAAAAAAAAGGATTTATTTTAGAAAATATAAAATAAATTCATAGTTGTTCCGAAATTTAAGGAGGTGTGGTTGAAGAAAATTAAACAGTATGTTTATGGCTGTGTTTGTATTACACAGTCTCAAGTAAGAATTAGGTTGATGTATGAGTTGAACATTTATGTCACATGAAGAGAAATTGTTGCATTATGTCATGATAAAACGACACTTTTTATTTGTCTGGGAAGATACATACTAGAAACATACATTATTTAAATGTATAAACATTAGTTTTTGACAGCAGGTCAGATTTGAGGTTTTTAAAACTAAATTATTAAACTACTGTATAGGCTAAACTATTTAGGTTGAAATTTGAATTAAGTAGTTATGTTATACTAGGGTATATTGGAGTTACGAAAACCAAATAAGTGTTGTGTGTGGCTCATTAATTTTAATAAAATAATTTTTATGTACTGTTAGAGCATAAATTATAAATGATCAAGATAATTAATTTTTAATGTGAAATATTTACGGTGTTTACATAATACTGTCAAATCATTTTTATGGTTTAGTAATACTTTATTTTAGGAAACTTTATAAAATGCAGCTTTTCATTAATGCAGAGAAGGTCATGGAACGATTTAGAGAATTTTCCTTTTTTCAAAATTTTCCATTTTACGTTAGGGGTTTTATTTTTTTCTTTTAACTGCCAAAAATACGCAGAAAAGGATGTTTGGTTTTGGTACAAGTTATTCTTGAAGGAAGTTAAATGCAAATCGCACCTCTTTTTAAAAGTGTTTTTACTACAACCAATGTAAACATTTTAATAGTTACGTTTTCAATAGATGATATAGTACAATGGTAAACAATAAAAATATTTAGACGCCTATTTTCCAGTGGGCAACAAGAAACATAGAAATAGAAAAATCACGTAGTATACTCCCCTATTAGCCAAACTGTTATCACTAAGGTAGAAGTTCATCAGTTTAATTAAGAAATATTTTTGTAGTAACAGCCCTCTAGGTATTTTTTATAAAAATACCCCTAAATTTGGTTATAGTTGTACAAATAATCTAGAAAAAATTAAAATCATCATAATAAAGAAAAACATGAGTTAGCATTTGAACCAAAGGAACAGTAATTATTCAACAATGAAAATAATACGAATTTAAGTAATTGTCGAAACACTAACAATTTTCTTTTCATTTCGTTTCCAGAACGTAAACAAAGCAACATCTAAAGAATTAATGGATTCATTTTCATTAATTCAAACGTTATTGTCATGGATATTCGTTATCTGGGTATTACTTTGAACTATTGTTTTCATCTTGGTTGATATAGAAATAACGTAATAGAAATAACGTTTCTATTAAGTACTCTCTGGCCATTATCAGGTGTCCGTTGATTATCACGCTGATTATTTTGATCTATTCTGTGAAATCAGTTATTGTCCTTTATGTTGGATTTGGTGCGTCACTACGACATCCTAAGATTGAACACATGATGATACTAGTAAATGGATAACCAACTACTATATCGGCTACGCCACCGTCCCGAATGACTTTAGTAGTGTATTTTTGGAGCCTTTTATATTCAGATGGTTTTGACCACTGGATTATGCTAGTGGGTTTTTGCCACTTGTCATAACTCGTATATATTTCTGAGATGAGTAATTTTCAATATTTTGGTATTATTTTGAACTACTGTTCTCATCTTGGTCGATACAGGTTTTATAATAGGCACAAATTTTCTACTAAGTACTACCATATTCAAGGATTGAACTCATGACCACTAGAAGAAACTAACCCATCAAATCCAACAAGAAAGAACAATAACTGATTTCACAGAATATATCACAATAACCAGCATGATAATCCATTTCACCAATCAACGGGTATCTGATGATGACCAGAGGGTACTTGGTCCAAAGGTTATGTCTATTTTAACATATATATCAACCAAGATGAGAACGGTAGTTCAAAATAATACGAAGATACTGAAAATTACTCATCTTAGAAATAAATACAAATTATGGATATTCGTATTTGAACTAGACACCTCATTTCCGCTCCGGTAGTCACAACTATTTTGTCACTAGATTTTTATCAAAATATTTCACTTATGTTTGATTCATTGGGCTTAATTTTTAGGTTTCTATGGCAAGAACAACATGGACATGTTCAGGATTGATTACATCTGCGATTGTTTCTATGAAATCATGCACGATTACATGAGGTACTTCCATGCCAAGAATGGTCGCTTCTGGGTAAGTCCATCTATCCATCTATCTACCTAAGTGTATTCATATCCATCTATTTAATAATCTTTCTATGTCAGTATATTCATATCTATCTATCTATCTATCTATCTATCTATCTATCTATCTATCTATCTATCTATCTATCTATCACAGTTTGTTCATATCTATCTATCTATCTATCTATCTATCTATCTATCTATTTCTTCAGTTTATTCATTATCTATCTATCTATCTATCTATCTATCTATCTATCACAGTTTCTTCATTATCTATCTATCTATCTATCTATCTCATTCTTTTCATATCTATCTATCTATCTATCTATCTATCTATCTATCTACTTATTGCAGTAGGTCAGTGAGTTCGATCCTCACCGTGTGCTCTATATTCTCAGCCTTGTTACACATAGAAAATTATTATCATATTCTGTTCATATCTATCTATCTATCTATCTATCTATCTATCTATCTATCTATCTATCTATTTCAGTCTGTTCATATCTATCTATCTGAGTTTGTTCATTATCTATCTATTTATTTATCTGTTTGTTCATAATTTATTTTAATTTTTTTCACAGGACAATGGCTCCGATATGAATGCGAGCAATATCACTGTAAGTATTGGTGTTACCTTAATAATATTCGCCTTATATTAGTATCATCATGTGAATCAACATAGACAAGCATTGCCTAAAACACACATGTACGCTCCCACTCAACTACTTATGCACGCGCAGGCACTCACACGCACATACACAGACACACACACACACACACACACACACACGTACTCTCCCGCTCAACTACTTATGCTTACACGCGCACTCACACACACACACACACACACACACACACACACACATACACACACTATACTCAGAAAGTATCGCCAAAACAATATATAAAAAACCAGATGACCGATAGAATACAATTACAGACCAATTTCACAAGTCAATAAATAAAAAAATTCCAATATAACGTAAGGCGCCTCTAAGATAATCTTAATGTGCTAATGGAAAGCCCCACCCCAAAACCTTTTCAACTTGGTGGTCAGCATTTCATTTATTTATTTTTTTTTTTTTATCTATCTGTTTTTCAACATATACACGTGCTGATATGAAAAACTACCAATCCCCCCAAAAATACTTACTTACTTACCTATTTATAAACGACACCTTGAAACAAAAACAAAAAAAAATATATCCTACTGCTATCAAAGAGCAGACTGGGATTCGTTCCGTGACTTCCTCTGCGACATCCCTTGGAACAATGTTTTTATTCTTCCCATCGAAGACTGTGCATCAGAGGTCTCCTCCTGGGTTAAGGCTGGCATCGATGCATTCATCCCTGCCAGGAAATTTCAGCTTAAATCCCATTCGTCTCCCTGGTTCTCGCCCTCTTGCTCGGCCACCATTGCCCACCGGAATCACTTCTTCCGGCTTTATCATATCCACGCGTCGGACCAAAACAAGCGCCTTTTCGCCTCAGCTCGTAATAAGTGTAAAAAGATACTTAACGAAGCTAAGATGCTGTTTGCTGCCAGAATGAAGCAGCGCATAGCATCCTCTAAGTTCGGTACCAAAGACTACTGGCACCTCTGTAAACGCGTGCTTAGCAAGAGTAATTCCACAATACCCTCACTAATAAACGAGTTTGAGGTTCTCACCTCCTCAGCGGACAAGACTGAATGCTTTGCCCGTAGATTCTCGACCAATTCGACTCTGGATTCGTCTGGAATCCATACACCCGATTTCTCATCTAGACCTGAGACCCAATTGAATGACGTCCACAACACGCCCTCGCTGATTTCTAGCATAATCTCAAAACTGGACCCTCTTAAAGCGGAATCAAAATCATAGTTTTGAAGAATTGTGTCCCTGAACTCTTCTCTATCCTTTCTAAGCTCTACAACCTCTGCCTATCTTCCTCCTGCTTTCCTGCCTGTTGGAAGTCTTCTTCTGTGGTTCCAATATTCAAGAACACTGGTGAACGATCGGACCCCGCAAATTACCGCCCCATCAGACTTCTTCCGATCTTCGGCAAAGTGTTCGAAGACATTATCAATGTCGAGGTCGTTCAGCATCTCACAGCTCACGGGCTCCTCTCGGATAAACAGTATGGCTTCCGCTTCAACAGGTCTTCTGTTGATATGCTAACGACCATCACCGTGTATATATACCAGGCTCTCGATAAGAATGGTGAAGCCCGAACCGTCGCCTTCGATATCACTAAAGCATTCGACAGAGTATGACATGCCGGCCTTCTACGGAAACTGCGAAGCTATGGCATAACTGGACTTTTGTTGGACTTAATCCGGTCATTCCTCTCTAATCACACACTGAAGGTGGTATTAAACTGACATGCTTCCCAGAACTAGCCTACAAACGCGGGTGTACCCCAAAGCTCTATCCTAGGTCCTACTCTCTTTCTAATATATATCAATGATCTCCCCGATGTCATAAGATCACAAGTAGGCATGTACGCCGATGATATCACAGTTTACTCTCGCCTCGATCAAAAATCTGGTGTTGGTGACAAGGTGAACCTCTCTGCCGAGCTTGAGAAGGACCTCCAATCCGTGGTGGATTGGGTAAGAAATGGCTGGTAAAATTCAATTCTTCCAAAACGAAGCTGCTGTCAATTAACCACCACAGACAACCGCACCTCCCTCCCATTAGCATGGAACAGGCTTGCCTCCCAAAGAGTAAATCACTACGCCTTCGTGGCCTGACACTCTCAGCGGACCTCAAGTGGAATGGCTACGTCGAATCCATTGCTAAATCCGCAGCTATGAAAGTCGGCTCTCTGCAACTTCTTTCCGCCTGAATCTATCCTGCAATTATATAAATCCACCATCAGCCCGTGTATTGAGTATTGCTGCCACATCTGGTCGGGTGCCCCTTCTATTCTCCTCGGGGTTCTTGACAAAATACAGCGAAGAATCTGTCATGTGATTGATACCGACTTGGCTGACAGCCTGCAGTATCTCTCTCACCGGCGTGACGTGGCATCCCTGTGCCTCTTCTATAAATACATTCATGGCTTCTGCTCTGACGAACTTAAATCACTGGTGCCCCCTAGATGTGAATTTGCATGAGATACTAGAGTGGCAACTAGGTCCCACCCTTTTACAGTGAAACCGATTAAATGTAACCGCAATTTCTACTCCAACAGCTTCTTTTCTCACACTTCCCGCCTGTGGAATTCTCTATCGCATGCTTGCTTCCCGGAGGGCTACAACCTCCAGGAGTTTAAATGTAAGGTCAATAGACACCTCCTAACACACTAACTCACACCCACTCTCTCCAACTCTCTCCCTATGTACATCCTAAGTCGTCTATCACCCTCCTTCTGACATTTCTTATACCCAATTGCTCTATGTAACCCCCTGCACTATAGTGGCAGTGGAATGTCTTGCTTGGGGTGACACGATTAAATATATATATATATACTAGCAACCATAATTATTAGGCCACGCCTGTGTTTTAAAAACATTGATGTATTTCATCCTATTGTTTAGTATTTATTTCGGAATGATTAATTGTAAATGAAAATAAATTGGTTCTTTTATTAATACTGCACAATAACATCTGTATCAGATGAATTCATAAATATTTAACAATTACCTATATTGCAGTTTCATTCATGAAAGAATGAAAAAGATTAGGGTGATTCGGACGAGTTCATCTTTGCTTTATTACCTTGTAAAATTTTGCAAAATCATAATAAGAAAAGAACCATTCTATTTTCATTTAGAATTATCCACTTAGCAATAAATACTAAAAGTAGTCTGAAATACATCGTTTCTTTTTAAAAACTGGGGTGACCAAGTATTTTAATAATTAAAGCCGGTGGTATATATATATATATATATATATATATATATATATATATATATATATATTAATTCAGATACTTTAATCCAAGCGAAAAAAGCAGGAAGATAAATTCCAAAAACCCGATCCTAATTAATATTAAAAATTTTATTTTAATATTAAAAAATGATACAGGAAGAGAGCTCCATGTAATAAAATATTACAGAGCAAATATAAATTAAAAAAGGATTAATTCAATGATGTTGGTAGATCATTTTGATATGCATAGGCGATTTGCAATAACCGATCTTACCGATTTTCTACATACTTTGCCACCCTTATATATATATATATATATATATATATATATATATATATATATTATTTCAAACGTCATCCAGGCATTCTCGCAGTTAGGTTTGTCGTTTTTCATAAGTTACACGTCTTCTTATCTGATGTAATTAATATTTAAACTAAATTCTTAATAAATTTAAATAAGTATATGATAAATACAAAAGTTCCTTTTGGAACAATATTTCTCTCTCTGTCTCTCTTTATTTCTCTCTCTCTCTCTCTCTCTCTCTCTCTCTCTCTCTCTCTCTCTCTCTCTCTCTCTTATATATATATATAAGAGAAAAATAATTTTTATTTTTATCTCCTTACCTCTCATTTTCGGTTTCAAATACGTATGTATTTATCTTCTGTACAATAAAAAACGGAAGCTTAACTTGGTTCCCCTGAAATAGGCCTCTAGTTCCACTTAACCATAGAATAACGTGTCTGTCTTAATTTTTACATATATTTACTCTATATGTATTTATATACATATTTATTTAGAGCTCTCCTAGAAAGTTATCCTACCAATTTTTATACAGGATACTCCTTTGGATTCTTCTATATCTACATGGCATATATATATTTATACCTGTGTGCGTGTCAAATTAAAGATAGAGCTAAAATATGTTTTTAAAGCTACAATATAAAAAAGATGAAAGGAAAATTATACAGAATTATCAGAATTTAAACGCATTGGCTTAGACATCTTTTGTTTTGATTTTTATTTATTCATATATATTTCTAATGCTTCCGATGGGAACTCATAAATTTTACTCACGAGATAATTTTAACTTCTTCAAGTGTTAGTCATAATCTTTTATTTCTTTCGCCCTTTCTCATCACAGTTAGGTTCTACCTTGAGAGCCTCTTGAGCATTGAATTTCCGGAACATTAGTGAGAAAATGAATTGAAATAAAATAAATAGCAAAAAAAGACATAGAACTGTTGGGTTAGAATCTGATGTTTTCAGAATATTCTTTGGAACATCAGTTTTTAATATATTAATTGACCTTCTCCATTTTTTTGTGCCAGCCTTATATGCAAACAAGATATATGGAGACATGTCGCAGAATACTTCCTTTCTTGGAGAGAACTCTAGAAATGCGTAACGGAGGTAACCAATTCTACATGGGAGACCAGGTAAGTATGACAATCGATTTAAAATAATTCCGGTTCTAATTTAATTTTTGTAGTAACCAGGACTCCTTTTTCTTATCCGTAACACGGGAAATACTGTATAAAAATTAAAAATGTTAATAAAATATTTAATATTTTTCTCTTTTATTGTTGTCACATGTTGTGGAATAGTTCTACGTATAAGATGACCGGTAATATACAAGTGTATTTTAAATTTGAAATACAGCGTTTCGTAAAATGCTAACAAAAACTTCACCATGATACACAGAATATAAAGTTTCTGATAACAATAGAGACAGTAGAAAATACTTGAAAAAAGATGTGAGACCTTGCTGCCGAATGTACTTTATCATCATCCCCAGAAAAACTCTTAGAAGTGGCACAAGACCAAAATTATCAGACACCAAATAACTATTGAACTCAATACTTAGTCGTAATTGTTCAAGCTTGTTGAGATGACCCGAAATATTTTCTAACCGTAGATTAGGTGTGGCACAAGGCCACGAGGTGCAACACTCATTGCGAATCGGACACACTGCTCAATCGTAACTTATCTAGCAAAACAAGCGAAGAGATCATTTTTATTGCGTATATGTAGTCAAATATTTTATAATGTTTATCTAGTCTAATGTTGGATAAATCATCTTTTTTAATTTTTGATCAGATGATGCTGTGCGATATGATGTGTTACTGCTGTTTGGAGAACCCAATGCTTGAAAACCAGTCCATGTTCAACAACTACCCAAAACTGATGGCTTTGTGGAAACGTGTCGCTGCCCACCCCAAGATCAGTAGCTACCTGAAGAAACGTTGCAACACCAACTGGTAGATTATTGTCAATTTTTCCCGAATACAGTACCAATCAGGGTTTCTTCGAAACAAGCCAGCATTGGAAGGATTCGTACCTTCTCACAGACTCAGGACTTTGGGACAACATTGAAAGACAATTATTTTTAACTAATATTATTTTCTATATTTGAATTTTTGCATCGAAAATTAATGGATAATTAAAATATGCATTTTTAGAAAATTTCGGTGTTAATTCTTTTTCAGCGTGTGTATATGTTTTTGTTGAGTTCTGTTAAATTTGGCTTACGGTTATGCTTCATTCAATCGCTGATTACGGTGCAATCAAAAAGTTAAGCAACATGAAGGCTGATGAGTTATTTGGAGGAACGCTTATCAATACCAACTGCTGTCTGTTTGGATGTGCGAGTAGTGTAATGGTTAACAACTTGAAGTTAGAAATCAAAGGGTCGGATTAAGACCCCCTCCTCAGTAACACAAATAAACTCAAAAGGAAACAAGGGAAAACCACACCAGAATTCGTTAAAACCTGCTTAGACTAATTCAGATTTCACCTCGTTCACGACGTGTTTTATCGATTAGAATTTTTATTTTTCAGTGAGAGTGTACGGTAAGTTTATTTCTTATATTTTACGTGATTTTTTCTGGGTGTTTTTTTCAAAAGAAGAAAATTCTCTGTTTTGTTAAAAATAAAAAAATAAAGAAGGAAACAAGAAAATTAATTTAATGTAATAAAAAATTGCCCGAGAAACTTCGGTCAATTAAAAAGGTATGATCGATTTAAAAAAGAAAGCCTTTCCCTATAAAACTCTCGTACTGATAATGTAGCCATTAAAATAATGTTGACGACCAAATAGATTCAAGAAAATGTATGAAGCCCGAAAATAGCCAAAATCAAAGAATGCTGTGGTAGACCGACTCCAGTAAATAAAACAGCAAAAGCAATGACAAATAAATATTGGCCGGGGACTTAGTATCGTGGGCAAGTTCCCACAGCAGCTCTTTGGATTTTCATAATGTTGATTACGCAAATCAACATTATGAAAATCCAAGAGCTACGCACATCTTATTAAAAACTTTGGGCTCAAAGAAGACCTTCAGGAATTAAAAATTCTTAATGTTCTTTTTTTTTTTCTTTTTTTTTTAATCATATCACCCCGAGCAAGGCGGTAACGCCACTGAAGCGCAGGGGGCTACGTAGGAGTGAAAAGATTGGAAGAGAGAAATCAGGAGACCACATCCTAAACAAGGAACAAGGGATGAGCCTCTTCATCTGTTCAAAAGACGTGGGCGGAGTGTGAACCGGGCGATAGTTTAGTCTATCTACTCCAATTGAAAAACAAAAGAGAAGAGTGAAAAGATTGGAAAAGAGAAAGCCGGAAAACACATCCTAAACAAGGAACAAGGGATGAGCCTCTTCACCTGTTCAATAGACGTGGGTGGAGTGTGAACCGGGCGATACTGAAGAAAACTTAAAAATTTATAAGGGAAAATAGTCAAAAAAGGCTGTTCAATTTAGATCAGTACAAGGCATTAAATATGACTAGTCATCGTTTTCTGGGAGATCTTTTTGCCAGCCAGTTTTGGTCTGTACTTTCGCACTTGAATCCGACTTCTGTAAGCATTCCTCATTGCTGTGGTGCAAGTGAATGGGGTAAGATCGAAGCTTTTCGTGCTCTCTCTCCATTCGTCAAGGTTCTTTGCTTTCGTCTTTGCTTTACGATTTTACTTTGGAGCCTTTCCTTCGCAATTTAAAGGTGCAACCATCTCGGCCAGGTACTCCGCCTATGCTGATGACGTTTGTGTTTTTGGGTCGATTAGAGCCGAGACTAACGTAGTCGGCAAAGATATCAGAGGGTACGAGAAGGTGAGGTTGAGGTTGAGCACGTGGAAGAAGTTTCTTTTCCTGGACCTTTCCTCTGGATGGACGGATCACTGAAGGTACTCGGCCTCTGGTTTGGTCCCGATTTCTTGCAGGAATTGATCAGAGGTGCCGAAGCAGAAAGAGGACGGATTTCGTCTATGATCTCAAAAGAGTCTTTCCTCAAAGGAGAAGGCATGAGTATGTCTTTCGCATAGCTACCCGATTCTCCTTTACTTACTCTCAATGCTTCCATTCTCGTATGTCATAGTAATTCGATTACTTAGGGTTTTTCTCTCCTTGTTGTGGGGAGGTAAGTTTTCCAATGTCTGTCGAAAGATATGTTGCTCCTACTTTTTTGAAGGCAGTCTGGGTATGCTTAGCACTAAGAATAGTATCACTAATTGTATTCCTACACCAAATGTGTTTGAAAGCGTATGAGAATTAATTTTGGAAGGAAGACGCCTGTAAAATCATTCGTTCCTGAGAAGTGTTTACTCATCCGAGGAGGCGTCCCATTGTTTACGCTGAGGCGGTTGCTCCTTCTATCGTGACTGCCGTTTAGCTCTCAAGTTTCTCTTTTGGGCGACGGATGGCCTCCCCGACGTCCGGGCGTTGTCCTGTAAAATATTATATAAAGTGTTAGTGTAGGTGTCCGTTCAAGTCTGGTTTAACGAAGACGGAGACTAGCTTGATTCGGCCTTTGACGACTCTATTAAAATGCCTCACTACCGATTAGGCATCACCCACCTAGCTGACGATAAGAAAGAGGCTCTGTGTCGGTAAAAGCTTTTCTTCAGCGGGCTTGGGTAATTTTTCCAAATGAGTTCGCTGAGGGGATTCAGTGAATCTTGGTCACGTCTTCTTACACTGCTAGGTCGTAGTCCTGTTGAGCAAGTTTATTGATGACAGCATGGTTCGCATGTTGTGAGGAAAATGCTTTGTTCTTGAGCCCCGTTCTCTTAGCACTATCTGGTTCTTGTGCATATCAAGGGTTATTCGAGTCGTGATATGAACGACGCAACAGAAGAAAGTAAGTTTATTTCTTCCCGACTGGTACTGTTTTTTAAGCATCAGCTTAAAATCAAGATCGGGATGAAAACGCGACGATTCTTTCTATCAGAATTTAGTAATGGGCTGGTAAGACCTGCGCGTTTGTCGAGTGAAAGGGCTTGATTTTGAGTGGCATTTTCATGCTGGTTAGTCATCAGGATTTTGGAAGCCCTGTATCAAACATTGGCAACCCTCACCAGAAATAGGATAGTGCAAACTTGTTTTGGTATTTATTTTTATTTATTTATTTATTTATTTATTTACGCTAAGTATGTGCGTTGTGGTGCAGTGGATATCGGCTCGGAACGAGAAATCAGGGAGCCGAGTTCGAATTCCAGTTGAATTCTCTGCATTCACTTACGCGCAAATACTATTGGGAAAAGTATTAATCCGTTATGAGTTAAATAGCAGGACAGATTGGGTTCTATAGCCTTGGCTGCAACCGGTCTACCGCAGAAAGCAATGGCAACCTAAAGCAAGATAATCTTCTGCCCAGTCAGTCATGTCTCTTTCATGACATGATCGCCCAATCGTGTATCACGTATAGCACTTAACTGACTAAAAGTTAGGGGTGTATGTTCCTTGGACTCTTTTATTTTAGTTTCTACTTTGTTTAGTTTAATTCTCCATCTTCTTCTCCTTTAGGGGATTAAAAATGTCAGTTCTCCGGTGTATCTCTTTTTGTGATTGAATGAGTATGTAGTTGTGTGTTTAGTTGGTTGGATTATTGGTTTAAGTACTTGGGAAGTGTTCTAACGGTAGACGGAAAGTAAGACACTCAAAACCGAAGGCGAATTGGAATGGCCAAAATGCATTTCTGAGCAGAGTATTAATAGACTGAAAAAAAATTTCTAGAAACAAATAAGAGTGTTCTGGATTGCGATGTGATTTCTGTCTTTCAATACAGCAGTGAATGGTGGACAATATAATCAAAGATAACGAAAAAACTTGAAGCAACTGAAATGTTCTACAGAAGGATGCTGCAAATATCATGGATTGAGCATGTGAACAATGATTAGTTTTTGGAAAAGATGGAAACGAAAAAGAAATTAATACTGAGCATCAGGAAGAGACAGCTGAAGTTTTTTTTTTAATCATATCACCCCGAGCAAGGCGGTAACGCCACTGATGTGCAGGGGCTACATAAGAGTGAATAGATTGGAAAAGAGAAAGCCGGAAACCACATCCTAAGCAGGGAACAAGAGATGAGCCTCTACACCTGTACAATAGGCGTGGGTGGAGTGTGAACCGGGCGATAGTTTAGTCTATCTACTCCAAAAGAAAAAAAAAAGGAAAAGATAAGTGAAAAGATTGGAAAAGAGAAAGCCGGAAACCACATCCTAAGCAGGGAACAAGAGATGAGCCTCTACACCTGTACAATAGGCGTGGGTGGAGTGTGAACCGGGCGATAGTTTAGTCTATCTACTCCAATTAAATTGGCACATGTGATGAGGAAGGAAGGCTTGGAGAATCTGATACTCACAGGTCAGATAGAGGGAGAAAGAGACAGGGGAAAGCAGTGGATAAAATATTTGAAAGGCCTGGGTAGGTGGATGGCAGAGCAGGGTTTTGGTGGGAATAGGGGGACGTGAAAAAACATGATCTTCTACGTCCTGAAGAGACATGGCACACAGAAGAAGAAAATTAATATAATATTATAACCACAAGGAGTAATGTATAACAAAGCATTACATTCACTTCCCTTTGAACAGGTATAGATCTACCTGTTCTGTCGTCTATTATGAGTTAATTAGTAGTACATTTATGAATAAATAATTATTTTTCCAAACAAAAATCTCATAACCTAAAATATATTCTGGCTTTAAATAACCTTCATAAGATTTGATAATATTAGGTTGTCTCAAAAGTTGGTAAACACTTGCGAAATGGGTCTATCTGGTCCAGCACAATCGAGACAAGCGATGAGTTCAGAAAGGGCAAGAGACACCGTCGATTCCAAAACAAGATCGATTCGGCAAGAAAGTCATGTTGTGTGTTTGGTGAAACTTTGAAGGAATCGTGCATTTTGAGTTGGTTACTAATGGTCGTGCCATCAGTGCCGAACTTTACTGTCAGCAACTTGAGCGGATCTACGAAAAGTTGAAGCAAAAGTACCCGGCTCTGATCAAACGAAAGCGCACTTTGATGCAGCAGAACAATGCCAAGCCACACACCGCCAGGAAAACCAAAGACAAGTTTGAAGGGCTGGACAGCGTTGAGGTTCTGCCACATCCAACCTACAGTCCTGACTGTACTCCAACAGATTACGGCCTTTTCCGTTCAATGCAACACTTTCTGAAGGGCCACTGATTCGACTCGTTTGATGAAATCGAGGAAGCGTGTCAAGAATTCTTTCATTTGAAGCCAGCTGAATGGTACTTTGACCTGATCTGAAAGCTTGCAGATCGATGGCAGAAAGTCTTGGAAAATGATGGTTTTTATTTTGAGCAATAATTTTTGTTGTTTTTCCGAGTAGAATTTTAGTTTTTTGCAAGTGTTTTCTGATAATCTTAGATTACTTGGCGAGTAAAACTTCAATTTTTTGCAAGTGTTTACGAACTTTTGGGACAACCTAATATTTAACAAAAGAAAAAGAAAATACAAAGCAAACAATTCAGTAAAATTTAAGTAATCTCATCTGCCATTTATGAATTAATACCCGGGTAGACTTTAATCGTCAGTTTTGGCTGGCATTCAGACTGGAAGAAGAACAATTTTGAATTCAAAATTGTTGAGTTAAACAACTGCGTTATATTTTCCAAGAGACATGGCACTTTGCATAATGACAAAAAGACATTGTAAAAAAGAAGATCGTGTATGTTCTAAAGTCACTCGGCAACGAAAATGGGTATGGTACATATTTGTGTGTGTTGTAGTGCACTGGATATCGTCCCGAAATTAGACATCGGAGAGCAGAGTTCGAATTCCAGTTGAATTTGTTTTATTCATTTACTGAACTTTGGGAAAAAAAATTGCGTCACTTCACTCCAGTTAACAGAACAGATTGCATTCTATAGCCTTGGTTGGCAACTAGTCTATCACAGAAAGTAATGGCAACCTACTGCGGGAAAATCTTCTGCCCAGTTACTCATGTCTCTTTCAAGATATGGTCACCCAAGCGTGTATCATGTATCACACTTAACTGGCATAACATAGATATGACTTACCCCAGCAAATAATAAGGCATTTCTTCTTATTGAGATTAACCAGCCGGAAAATATATAAGTTAATTGGTACGCTAATTAAAACTGTTAGAATTTTTCTTCAGATTAGCATTTTTTAAAAATATTGATTTGTATTTATTCTCTTAGAAATAGGGTCCTGGTAATATTCATAAACACATTGTAAAAATCTATTTCTGACTTATTAAGAAATATATCAGTAATTCCTTAAAAACTTTCCGTGTCATTGTACTTATTTATTATTGATGATTTTCCTCATTTTTCTTTATTATTGGGGATTTTCTTCATCTTTCTTTATTATTGGGGATTTTCTTCATTTTTCTTTATTATTGGATATTTTCTTCATTTTTCTTCATTATTGGGGGTTTTCTTCATCTTTCTTTATTATTGGGGATTTTCTTCATCTTCTTTATTATTGGATATTTTCTTCATTTTTCTTCATTGTGGGGGATTTTCTTCATCTTTCTTTATTATTGGGGATTTTCTTCATCTTTCTTTATTATTGGGGATTTTCTTCATCTTCTTTATTATTGGATATTTTCTTCATTTTTCTTCATTATGGGGGATTTTCTTCATCTTTCTTTATTATTGGGGATTTTCTTCATCTTTCTTTATTATTGGGGATTTTCTTCATTTTTCTTTATTATTGGATATTTTCCTCATTTTTCTTTATTATTGGGGATTTTCCTCATTTTTCTTTATTATTGGGGATTTTATTCATTTTTCTTTATTATTTGGGATTTTATTCATTTTTCTTCATTATGGGGGATTTTCTTCATCTTTCTTTATTATTGGGGATTTTCTTCATTTTTCTTTATTATTTGGGATTTTATTCATTTTTCTTCATTATGGGGGATTTTCCTCATTTTTCTTTATTATTGGGGATTTTATTCATTTTTCTTTATTATTTGGGATTTTATTCATTTTTCTTCATTATGGGGGATTTTCTTCATCTTTCTTTATTATTGGGGATTTTCTTCATCTTTCTTTATTATTGGGGATTTTCTTCATTTTTCTTTATTATTGGATATTTTCCTCATTTTTCTTTATTATTGGGGATTTTCTTCATTTTTCTTTATTATTGAGGATTTTCTTAATTTTTCTTTATTATTGGGGATTTTCTTCCTTTTCTTTATTATTGGGGATTTTATTCATTTTTCTTTATTATTAGGGATTTTCCTCATTTTTTTTATTATTGGAGATTTTCCGTGTTTTTATTTTTTATTGGGGATTTTCCTCATTTTTCAAATATTTTGAATATTTGAAACATTTCTAGAAAAAATTACTTGACTTTTTTTTCCAGAGGACGGTAATTATTTTAACTGGATAAAAAACAAATACTAGGGTCTGATCAAAATCTATCAGAACTAGTATCATAAAAATACAACTACAGCAGATATCAATCTAATTTAATCTCCTTTAAACAGTGCTCCTTCTAAAAAAAAAACAGACACGTTATCCGGTTTCATTTTCATTCCAAGAATTCCTTTTTTCTAATAGCAAGCACTTGATCATCTTCGATTTCCCAGACGTCAGGCTGATGTTGTTTTAATCAGGTTGGATTTGATTTTTGATGAGGATAAATTTGAAAGGATTGAGATCTGGGGAATATGGACAGATCTGGAGAATGTTATCCTTAGTCAGACTGTAGCGACCACCGTCTATACATTTTCTTTCCAAGTGCTACTATGAAAAACGGAAGCCAGTGAGAGCGTTATCACTTAGTTTGTATGTGCGACAGCGTCTGAGGTCATTGTCTACTAAGTGACTTCAATCTGCCTACTTTACCTTTGTTACCATAGCAACAGTTCTGATACTTTCTGATAAGATGTCATACATACAAAAATCGGATTTAGTAACCATTTCCCTTAAGTATCTATTCGGCCTTCTATTGGCTCTCTAAAAAAAGAAGCATCAAATGCCAAATACAGGTAGGGGATACTAAAATGAAGCAGGTACAAAAATTAAATACCTGGGAAGTTTTATTACAGAATACGGAAAGTGCGACACAGAAATCCGAATTGACATGGCAAAGGACGCGTTCTAGAAGCTGATTTGTGTATTAAGAGAGAGGAAAATTTTGCTAGAAACAAAGAAGAGAGTACTGAATTGCTATATGATGTCAGTTTTTCAATATGGCAGTGAATGCTGGACAATATCATCAAAGATGTTAGGATAAAACTTGAAATGTGGTTCTACAGAAGGATGCTGCAGATGTCATGGATCGAGAATGTGAGCAATGGTGAGGTTTTGGGAAGGATGGAAACGTAAAGGAAATTAATACTAAGCATTAGGAAGAGACAGTTAATGTTCCTGGAACATGTAATGAGGAAGGAGGGCTTGGAAAACCTGATACTAACAGGCCAAATAGAAGGAAACAAAGACAGGGGAAGACAGCGGATACATGTTCGAAGGGCCTGAGCAGGTGAATGACAGAACGGGGCTTGCGTGTGGCAACAGGAGAAATCGTGTTAAGAACCACAATGGATAGGAAGTTGTGGAAAGCCACGATCGCCAACGTCTTAAAAAGACAAGGCACATAGAAGAAGACTTGGTAAAAATACTGTTGCAATTTATTGCGATATTTACTAGCAAATAATTTATTAAAACACATTATCCTTTCTGGATGAAGGTGATCAAATCATACGATGTTGTGATGTCAGTTGGTATCGGTTTTATTGGGCGATGGACAAAAGCTTTTTCATTAGATCACCGTTAATTAGGAATTATGAATATTGTAACTGAAAAATTCAAATGAATTACCGTATTTGCTGATATATTGGATCCACCCACGCATTACAGGCACCCTGATTTCGGCTTGGAGTATTTAACACGCATATCATTACCAAAAAATCAAAATTACTACCTCACCTTTATGTGACATTGTCATTAAAGGTGAAAAAAAGCACAATATTAGCAATAATTTTTGTTTTTTTATAGAAGTGATATATGGTTCAGTTAGTAGGATATTTTTTTAGAAATGACATTTTGATTGTTATATATTCCCTAAACAAAGATATACTTTCGCTCAGAAGTCTATTTACATTGATCAGGTGTCATTAAACAAAAAAAAAAAAAAGAAAAGAAAAGCAGGCTGGTAGGTGAAAAGTGTGTTTCCATTGAATGAATATTCCTTTGAAAATTAAAAAATGCAAAACCGAGTCATAAACGAAATAGCTTTTCTCAAAAGTCAGGTAATGTAAAAATAAATGTCTATGCACATTCGAATATATATTATTTTTTGAAAATTAAGAAAATTAAGAATACCGGTCAAGCTTTGCATTGAGGGAGTGTGATTGAATTTCAAGATCAGAGAATATAAACCATAGAAGGGCCAGTGGCCAAAACAATAAAAATATAAACAATTTAACCAGAAAAATAAAATGAGAGAGAGACAGAGAGAGAGAGAGAGAGAGAGAGAGAGAGGATTCGGTGAGAACGGAGGAAAAGGATGATAACTCCAGTCAGTCAACTGTCTCCGTATGTGCGTGTGATATATCTCCGACCTCCTTCTACTTCACCCCACGTTACCGAAGAAGCATATCCGTGTCCGTGTTTATCATAGTCATTTTAATTTGCAATTTATATATATATATATATATATATATATATATATATATATATATATATGTATACATGAAGGGTATAGACCATAATCAATGATTTACTTGTTTATCAGGCAGCAACATGTGCACATACAGTAAATTCACAATAACTACTAAATCTAATGACATCAATAAACACTAATACAAAAGTTAATAGGTAAGAAAAACAGAAATATGCTACTTATTGGCAAATAAAATCCCATACCATCAATGCAGAAAAACAAATGCAGACAACTGTATATCAATAAGCCCACACACAAAGCTAGTAGGAATATTATACTTAAAGCAAATATTTCTATAAAATTTCGTATTTCTACAAAAAAAAAACAACAAAATAATTTGCAATTTTGTAATGTTTTTCCTTGTTTTTCTTGGGTGAATATTTCAGAGATAGTTTTTGTTGATGACGTATTTGTTTGTCTACATGATTTAAGCTCTATGTATGCATTTAATTTTCTTATGTGTAAGTTGTCTTTATATACTTCTCTAACATAAAACAAATAAAATGTAAACGCAAATTCTACTCCATCAGCTTCTTTTCTCGCACTTATTGGAGTAGATAGACTAAACTATCGCCCGGTTCACACACCAACCAGGTCTATTGAACAGGTGAAGAGGCTCATCCCTTGTTTCCTGTTTAGGATACAGTTTTCGGTTTTCTCTTTTCCAATCTTCTCACTCTTTTTTTTCAATTGGAGTAGATAGACTAAACTATCGCCCGGTTCACACTCCACCCACATCTATTGAACAGGTGAAGAGGCTCATCCCTTGTTTCCTGTTTAGGATACCATTTCCGGTTTTCTCTTTTCCAATCTCTTCAATCTTATGTAGCCCCGTGCACATCAGTGGCGTTACCGGCTTGCTCGGGGTGATATGATAAAAAAAAAACTTCCCGCCCGTGGAATTCCCTTCTGTTTACTTGCTTTCCCGACAGCTACAGTCTCAAACAATTTAAATGTAAAGTCAGTAGTCATCTCCTATCTCACTAACCTGCATCCTCTCTCACTCATACTCCGTCCACTCCACTCTCATCATTATCCCCATCTTTCTATTACCCACTTCCCGACACCCCCCTGTAATCTGTTACTCTTTCTCATAACTTTACTCCTATGTAACCCCCTGCACACCAGTGGCAGTAAACTGCCTTGCTTGGGCTAATCAGTCAGTTTAGTGCCATACGTGATACACGCTTGAGCGATCATATCTTCTAGGCAGAAGATTATCCCGCAGTAGGTTGCCATTGCTTTCTGCAGTAGACTGGTTGCCGACCAAAGCTATAGAAACCAATCTGTCCTGCTATTTAACCCATAACTGGAAGGAAGAGACGGATTAATACCTTCCCAAGGGTATTTGCGCGTAAGTGAATACAACGGATTCAACTGGAATTCGAACTCGGCTCCCCGGTTTCTCATTCCGAGCCGATATCCACTGTACCACAACGCAATCTGTGAGTCTTTGTCTATGAGTGTATCAAATTTGATTAAAATCGGACCATTCCTTCTATAACCCGATTTTTTCGATTATCGATTTTCGATATTTATCGAGGATACCTCGACACAAAACCTAGCTAAGAACACTCGAAGACGCTTATAGTACAACTGTGTAAATTTTCAAGAAAATTGGTTCAGCCGTCTCGGAGTCTATAGGTAACGGACACACACACACACAGAGACACACACACGCACGCACGCACGCACGCACGCAGACAAAGTTCCATTTATAAATAAGTTCAGATTTTTAAAAATTCAAATCATTTTGTAGGTTATGTATCTTTAACTTCTGAGAGGATGTTAAGGGAAGGCGGGGAATGGAAAAGCTGTTAATTTATTTTGCAGGTTCTAAAACATATCATGCATATTAACGTTTATATGCGCACATCAAATTCCAAAGGTTGTCATAGTCGGGAGTGGTACTGTAGACAAGCTCCCCTTGTCTGAAATAAGTGACAACGAAGTCAAGATTCAATTCGAAGAATCGGAGAAGCCGGACAACTCGTAACTCATAACCATGTGCCTCCGGTAGAAGGAGCTATACATCCCAAGTTACTAGTTCGTTAAGGGGAAGGAAAACCCTGATTTGAAACATCGCTGTCTTCAGGCATACGGAAAAGACTATGGAATTAAATCCAGATCTAAAACCTGGAGTGCAATTCTAGCAACACTTGCAGACAAGACGTCCGAACTGAATTCCATTTTGACGGTACGGTTGAGAGTAGGGGCTTTTACTCAGGGCAGCGCAGGGAACCTACCATCGATCACGCCTGGAGAAGTTACTCCAATTTCACTACCAAAGGACGGAATTTTTACCAAACTGGGATCTACCTTTGTCTTGCAAGATAAACGGTTGACTACTTATTTAACTAATATTTAAATGCTTATTCCTTTCCGTTTACTTGCTTCTCCGATAGCTAAAATCTCCAACAAATATAAAATCAAAAGTCATCTCCTGTCTCACTTATTTGCATCCTCTCTCTCTCTCATGCTCCTTTCTCCGCCCACTCCACTCTCATCATTATTCTCATCCTTCTCTTACCCACTTCCTGACACCCCCTATAACCTGTCACTCTTTCTCATAACTTTCTCTCATGCTCCTTTCTCCGTCCACTTCACTCTCATCAGTATTCTCATCCTTCTCTTACCCACTTCCTGACACCCCCTATAACCTGTCACTCTTTCTCATAACGTTCCTCCTGTGTAACCCCCTGCGCACCAGTAAGCAATAAACTGCTTTGCTTGATATGGTTATAAAAAAAGGTTTGGTCATTTACATTTGCACCGTAAAACATCTAAGATGTAAGATGGTTGCTATATTACGCCACAGAAATTAAATCACACGTGTCCATCGCGAGTAATGTATTTTTTATAAAAATAGTGAGCATTTATATTTAATTTTTATTCCGACGTTTTAAAAATTTATTGGGTCAACAAAAAAAATGAAAATATTTTTCCCTGTAATTTTAAACAAAAATATTTTTTTAAAAATTGTTTTTTCAAACAAAAACCAAATGTGAAAAGAAAGTGCCAATGGTTAATTTAATTATTTAAGTCTTTTTTTTTTCAAATTTAATCTTTCATAATTCAGAAAAAAATATGAAAAAAATAAATCTTTTTTTTTTGCTAAATATTTCATGCAGGGAATCAACTGTATGTGACATTAATGTAACTTTTTCCTCTAAAATTCAATGTCTACATTTTTAAATATTCTTCGAAAATTTCTGAACTGAATAGAGTTTATATTTCTAATTTCAGTAAAAACAAAATAAATAATTTATATTTTTATGTTAAATTCATTTAGTTAACAAAAAATGTAAATATTTTCTCCCGTAATTTTGAAACAAAAACAAACTCAATATTATTTACCATGTCACACAAAACTTCAAATCACGTTCTCGCAAATATACTCCTCTCATTGGAATCTTCTCCTACTAATATGTTCTGTTGCACGGGCAGCGCCGGGCTATCATGCTAGTAACAAATAAAAGACACAGAATATTGATTTCGGTATCGTAAGACGCCGTAGGACCACCTGGAATGGTTGGAAGTGCAAAGATTGTAACTGTACATTTACGGAGTAAAGTGTTATGTCTGTATATAATAATTATATGGAAAAGTAAAGAGAGAATGAAAGAAAAAAAGACTGGCGTAACAGAATTTTTTTCGAATAAATGGTGGTTGATTTAATTAGACAAAACACAATCACACACACATTTTCCTTATTTATTTCGACGACTTGATTACCTTCCTGCACATTTAAGTATCTCTGTCGATTACGGATTCTTCAAAAAAAAGCACATAGATTGCACTAGTGACAAATGAGACAAGACACCCTTACCGATCATTACACAATTACTAAATGGCACATTGCGACTAATGTTCTGTGCATTCTGGAGACGGGCGAGAGCGCAAGGTGAACGAGAGCACGCCTATTTGTCTTTGATGTGTGACCAATTTGCAAGACGCCTCACCTATCTGATGAAACCTGGTCAGCCACTTCCGTCTATTCTTGGCTTTGTAATTGCTGGCGCCTTATTGGCAATGAATCACATTCATCTATAAAAACCGAAAACAGGGACGTGACAACAAAAGAAGAGTCGCTTTTCATTTGGTCACTTCTTCCCAAAACGTATTTCCAACAGCCAAAACTGATTACATTATGCCTTCCTACACTCTCTATTATTTCAATGGCCGCGGACGTGCCGAAGTCTGTCGTATGGTGATGGCCGCTGCCGGTGTTCCATACACCGACAAGAGGTTCGAATTCAACGAATGGGACAAATACAGAAATGGTAAGCGTCTTTAATTTTTTACATTTGCATTAATAATTTTTGTTCAACAATTATTAATAGAGACGCCTAGCATTTAGAACATCAGTCTCTGAGACAAGTGTTCTAATCTGACCATTGTCGATTTTGAAAGTAACATCTTGAAGCTGTTCGTCTAGGGAGACGATCACAGAGTGTGGCACCGCTGAAAACCACAACTGGTTTAACCCAATCCTTTGAGTAAAATTGGAGAGACTGAATTGTTTGCCGAATGTTTGTTTCTAATACAAATTCACAAGTCACAAATAACTTACAGAAATGTTGATAAACCGTAAAAAACAATCACTCAATCAGTACTTTGGGTCTTGATTGATTAATCCTTTTGTTACAGATTATCAACCCATTGCAGGTTATTTAAAAACAGAAAATACTTTCAGAAGAAGTATTTTAGAGATAATAATAGTGTATTTATACAAGTCTTACTAATTAACCCATAGCTAGGGAGCGAAGAGATGGATCCAGATTAAGTGCATATGCGCGTAATAATGAAGACAAATGTAAATGAAAATCGGCTCTCTGTTTAATGATTACGAGCCGTCATCTATTACAACGTCCGTACATCCAAGCATCCAGAACCTACTATTCTCAAGAGGTTACTCATCTTGATACTTACTAGGTTTGGCGTTGCTTAACTTCGGTGGTTGTTGGAAGAATCTTGTGGGAAACGAGATGTAATCTTTTGAACATATAGTCAAAAATCTGCGTAAAAAATTTTTGTTTCTATAAAGGTAGATTTTTTCATGTAAAAAAAAGTTACTTATTTTCGATGTGAAAAAGTTACATTTCTTTCTCATGTAAAAGGTTGCGTTTTTTTGTAAAAAGCTGCGTTGGGTTTTAATGTTAAAGTTAGATTTCCTTTCCATTCTTCAGTTGTAAAAAGTTACATTTCTATTTAATCAGAAAAAGTTTTATTTCTTCTTGATGTGAAAAGTTACATTTCTTTATAAAACGTCTATTGAACAGGTGAAGAGGCTCATCCCTTGTTCACTGTTTAGGATGTGGTTCCCGACTTTCTCTTTTCCAATCCTTTCACTCCTTTTTTTTCAATTGGAGTAGATAGACTAAACTATCGCCCGGTTCACACTCCACCTACGTCTATTGAACAGGTGAAGAGGCTCATCCCTTGTTCCCTGTTTAGGATGTGGTCTCCGACTTTCTCTTTTCCAATCTTTTCACTCCTTTTCCTTATTTTTTTCAGTTGGAGTAGATAGACTAAACTATCGCCTGGTTCAAACTCCACCCACGTCTATTGAACAGGTGAAGAGGCTCATCCCTTGTTCCCTGTTTAGAATGTCGTTTCCGGCTTTCTCTTTTCCAATCTTTTCACTGTTACGTAGCCCCCTGAACATCAGTGGCGTTACCGCCTTGCTCGGGGTGATATTTTTTTAAAAAATGTAAAAACTTGCAATTCTTTTACATGTGAAAAAGTTACTTTTTTTTTTTCATGCAAAAATTTGCATTTTTTATGTAAAGACATTACTTTTATATGTGAAAATTTATTTTCCATGTGAAAAAAGATATATTCTTATATTTCACTATTTTTGTTATGTAATTTCATAGTATTAATCCTAAACATCTGATTTTACTTTTAGATATGCCCAGTATGTGTGTCCCTGTTTTGGATATCGATGGTCAGAACAAAATGCCTGAAACAATGGCCATTGCAAGATACTTGGCCAGGGAACATGGTAAGATAATTTCAACTCTATTCTAGATTGAACTTTTTCTCAATATAACTATATCATCGTAACCCGATATTTGTAAATTTTGAAAGCGACATAGCATAGACAAAAAGGTTTTTGATAATGGCTTATGAAAAAGTATATATATATATATATATATATATATATATATTGTCATCCGCAGACAGATCTGTTTCGCCGTATCAAAGCTCATCAGTACGGTTAGACTCCGATTGCTTTTTTACTCAGGATTGAAACCCGACCGAAATGGCGTCAGTCGGCGACTCTATGCAAACGTTTTTCAATGAAATAAATATTCAATTATATGTGTGCGTTCAATTTAACTACTGAAAATAAAGTTCAACTTTTAGATTTTTTTTTTAATCATTTCACCCCAAGCAAGGCATTCCACTGCCACTATTGCACTTAGGGCTACATAGGGGGAGGTAAATAGAAAAAGTGGTTAGATATAGGAAATCTCAGAAGTGGGGTGATAGGTAGTTGGGAAGATGGGAAGAGTGTTTGAAAGAATGGAAGCGAGTTAGTTTGTTAGGAGGTGTCTATTGACCTTACATTTAAACTCCTGGAGATTGTAGCCGTCGGGGGAGCAATCGTTTGGAAGAGAATTCCACAGTCGGGAAGTGCGAGAAAAGAAACTATTAGAGTAGAAGTTGCGGTTGCATTTTATCGGTTTCATTGTAAAAGGGTGGGATCTAGTTGCTAATCTAGGGGGCACCAGTGATCTAAGTTCATCGGAGCAGAAGCCGTGAAAGTATTTATAGAAGAGACACAGGGAAGCCACGTCGCGCCGGTGGGAGAGAGACTGCAGGCGGTCTGCTAAGTCGGTATCGATCACATTACAGACCCTCCGCTGTACCTTGTCTAGAAGCCCAATGAGAATAGCAGGGGCATCCGACCAGATATGGCAACAGTATTCAATGAACGGGCGGATGGTAGATTTATAAATGTGCAGGATAGATTCAGACGGAAAAAAAACTCCGGGCCCTGCACAGAGAACCGACTTTCATAGCAGCGGATTTAGCAATGGATTCGATATAGTCATTCCATTTGAGGTCCGCCGAAAGTGTGAGACCAAGGAGGCGTAGTGTTTTACTCTCTGGGAGGCAAGCCTGGTCCATGCTAACAGGAGGTAGGTGCGATTGTCTATGATGATTAATTGATAGTAGCTTCGTTTTAGAAGCATTAAAATTTACGAGCCATTTCTTACCCCAGTCCACTACGGATTGGAGGTCCTTTTCAAGTACGGCAGCGAGGTTCCCTTTGTCGTTCCCACCTGGTTTTTGATCGATGCGAGAGTAGATTGTTGTGTTATCGGCATACATGCCAACTTGGGATCTAATGGAATTAAGATAATACCATGGTTCATACAAGTCAAAACTAACCTTCAATTGCAAAATAATTTACACGAATTACTTAAGTTAGTGACAAAACAAATAAAATAAAAATTCAACAAAAAACCAAAAATTTAAAAAAATTCAAAGTAGAGGTTATATGTTAAATTAAACGCACATAATTTTTCTGTCTTCTCCCATCCATATTAACTCTTTAAAAAACAAGTGTACCCTATATATATATTCAAATGTAAATCCTTTTCACAACAATGAGTCAACATTGCTTGTTGGCGAGGTAAAACCTCGAAACATAGAAATTTCCATGACGCAATGTAAATTAAACACATTTTGCATAAAAAAGAACATTTAATTATAGCTATATTTTTGATATGTTGTACTGAGCACTTTTTAAAAAATTAATGCCAGAGAACTCGGAATACTAAAACTGTTGGTTTTCTTCACTTATATATATATATATATATATATATATTAATTATATACTAAAACTACAATAATTTAGGACAGTTATTTCTTGAATGCACCTTGTAAAGGTATTTCTAGGGTATAGATTATCTAGTAAGTTGAATTATTAGACCACCCCAGTGTTTTAAAAAAATGTTGCTTCTCGCACTGTTTTCTCTATATCAGTTTCTCTCGTTGGAACAACCCCTATTTCTGTTATATATATATATATATATATATATGGAATATGTTTAGGTTTTGAAGGCTGTCACAATGCGTTTAGTAAAGAAGTTGTTGGGTATTACCTATTTATTATACATTAGTATTTGGAGATTAAAATGTCATCTTCAGAATGTCAGAAGAGCTTGTGTTTGAGTCCGCGCCTTTCAATAAATGGTCCTTCGTGGCTGCTGCTGCTGCTGTTCTTATGTATAATCTTTCACCTTAATAATAACTTCAAAGTTTTGACGATGAAACTTTACTTTCAGTAAGTTTATAGCCTTCTTCATTACACCATGATGTTCGTAAGAAATGTTTTTAAAAAATATTAAAAAATAATTACAAAAATACTTTGGAGATCACAAACAGAAAATGAAGTAAGATGAAATACAAGAAGTATACGCATATAAACACGCACGCACGCACGCACACGCACACACACATAAAAAGCCCTCTTCCTCTTTGGCAAAAGTCAAACTAACGGTCAGCTCAACACATACTTAGATAAACCACATATCAAAGCAGACTGATACCATCAGACCATAAAATACCCAACTATCAATCACAGATATACACATCATAAACACACACACATATATACATGCACTAGCACACTTGCAAACACACACACAGACACACACACAAACACTCACTACAATTAACGACAGTAGCAGCAGCCAGGAAGGTGCGGACTCAAACACAATCCCTCTAACATTCTGAAGATGAAATTTTGATCTCAATATATTAATTTATAATAGGTAATACCCAACAACTTATTTACCTTCCTTTATTTTATTAAACGCATTGTGACAACCTTCAAAACCTAACCGTATTCTTAATATACACATTACTTCAAGCAAATTACAAAACTTTCTTATATATATATATATATATATATATACTCTCTCTCGATGTATATATATATATATATACTCCATATATATATATATATATATATATATATATATATATATATACACTCTACACTCTAACTCAGGGCCTTCGCCATTTGGAAAAACAATGTCGCTGACGTGATGTAGAGTCTCTATTAGAGATCCTATGTCGAAATGTACATCCGACACCTTTGAATTTTGAAAATTTTCTCTAATATATATATATATATATATATATATATATATATATATAAGAATTCATATATGTGCATGTGAGGTCGAAAGTTAAATATATGTCTGTCAGTTTGTCGTCTTCATCAACGGTTTTAATGTTGAAGCATATAGATTTGTTTTTCATTGTAACCTGAATACACAACGGAAGAGAAAAGCGTAGACAATAAAAAACGTCAATAGTTTTTTTATTCATATACACGTATTATTAAATAGAGAATTTGAATCAAAATGGAGAAGTGAGACAGGCCAAAATGATATTTACTTGCAACGCTTTACTCACCATTTGTTAGAAATTAATTACATCATTTATGATCCTCTCCATAACTGGAATGTTTTTTTCAATTAGAGACAGGAATACATTAAATAAGAAAGTTTTTTTTATCTTTAATCATATTATCCCTTTACCAATATAATTAAATTATATATATATATATATATATATATATATATATATTATCCCCTTAATAATATAGTTTAATTATACATATATATATATATATATATATATATATATATATATATATATATATATATATATATATATATATATATATATATATATATATATATATATATATATATATATATATATATATTATATATATATATATATATATTATATATATATATATATTATATATATATATATATATATATATATATATATATTATATATTATATATATTATAGATTTTATATATAGATTTTATATATATATATATATATATATATATATATATATATATATAAAATCTACCTTACTCAGACAAAATGATTTTCTTTAAAATGTAATTAATTATAATGTTTCATTCATGGCTTATACTTTATTATAAATAAAAATAATGATTATTATTTTAATAAAATAAATGCTCCACACAATATTTAATTTTTTTTTTTAATCATTTCACCTCAAGCAAGGCGGAAACGCCACTGATGTGCAGGGGGTTACATAAATGTAAAAAGATAAATAAGATTAGAGTGAGGAGTACAAACTAGTTAGAAAGGAACAATAGAAAGCTGAGAAAGCAGGTGCGATGACAGATACATAGGTGGAGAGAAAGGGAAGGTTGTACAGGGGCTGGGAGGGAGCTAGAGTCCAGTGAGATGAGTATTGACTTTGCATTTAAATTTCTGGAGGTTGTAGCCGTCAGGAAAGCAAGAATACGGCAGCTAGTTTCACAGGCGGGAAGTGCGAGAGAAGAAGCTGCAGGAGTAGAATTGTCGTCTGCATTTGGCTAACTTGACTGTGAATGGGTGGGACCCAGTTGCCAGTCTGGTTGCGCGAGTAAACACCTGTTGAGGAGGCATCAGTGATTTAAGTTCGTCTGAGCAGAAGCCATGAAAGTATTTATAGAACAGACAGAGGGAGGCCACATTTCAACGATGGGGAAGTGGCTGCAGTCGTGCCGCCAGATCAGTACCTATCACATTACAGACTCTCCTTTGGAGCCTGTCAAGAACACTAAGGAGAATGGCAGGGGCACCTGACCATAAATGGCAGCAGTACTCCATGCACGGACGGATTGTTGACTTGTATATATGCAGGATGGATTCAGGCGGAAAAAACATCCTGGATCGACATAGTGACCCAACCTTATATGTATTATCAATTTTCTGCACTATTGTAAGAAACGCAACCTTGAATCTTCTGAATATCGTTTCTTATGTCTTTGTCTATGTGTGTATCAAATTTTATTATAATCGGACCACTCCTTCTATAATCCGATTTTTTCGATTATGTATTTTTGATATTTATCGGGGATAGCTTGACACAAAACCAAGCTAAGAACACTCGCAGACGCTTATAGTACAACTGTCTAAGTTTTCAAGAAAATCGGTTCAGCCGTTTCGGAGTTTATAAGTAATGGGCACACACACACACACTCAAAGTTCCATTTATAAATAAGTTTAGATATTTGTTCACATCTTGGCTGATATAGGTGTTATGATATACACAACGTTTCGAACAAGTGCCCTCTGGTTATCGTCTGGTGTCCATAGATAGGCTGATAATTGCGAAATATCCTGTGAAATCAATTATTGTTCTTTCATGTTGGAATTTGGTTCGTCACTACCAAGTCCAAAGATCGAACACATGACCACTAGATGATACGAACATATGTATAACCAACTACTATATCCACTATGCCACAGTCCCGAAATACTTTAGTGGTGTATTTTTGGAGCCTTTTATATTCGTGTCAGATGCATTTTGACAGTTGGCTTATGTTAGTGGGTTCGTGTCATTTGTCATAATTTGTATTTATTTCTGAGATGAGGAATTTTCAATAATCTTCAATAATCTTCTTTTTCACAGGATATTTCGCAATAATCAAAAAGATAAATCACATAAGTGTCAGTTCTGCCTTGCTTGGGATTCAATGATTAGGAAAAAATAGTGTTCAGTTCGTAGACGATCATGGACTTCCATTTGCCCCTACCTCTTGTCTCATTTAATATTTTTTCTCTTGGTATCTCTCCCGAACCCCACACCGCCATTCACTTGCTCAAGGCCATCAAATATGTCTCACGGTGCCTTCCGATGTCTCACGTTTGCTCTATCAATCCTGTGTGTATTAAATTCTCCAAGCTCTCCTTCTTCATTACATATCAGAGAAACCTCAGCTGTCTCTCCCTGATGCCAAGTATGAGTTTCCTTTTCGTTTGCATCCTCTCCAAAATCTTGTTGCTGCTAAGATGCTCAGTCCATGGTATCCTTCTGTAGAACTAAATTTTTGTTGCTTGGAATCCTTCCTTCATCATTGAGGTCAAATTCGTAAAGTGTATGTATCATAAAGCATTTTCTGAATGATTACCGTATCTGACTGACTGCTTCGACTTTCTTTCTGTTTTTATAGACAAAGAAAATTTTAACATAGGCCTGTTAACTTTTCTCTCAGATTTGCAAATCGCTTCCTTTCATTCGTTAGAAAATTAATTTAACTTCGGATCACGAAATTTGGCTTCGTCATTTTCTTTCAGTACGGGGTCAATCCTTTTCCGACTCGTCAAAATTTGGATTTCACACGAAATTGTGAATTTTTGTAAAAGTGAAGAAGAGAAATGAGTTGATACCGTAAAGGTATTTATAGAAAAGGCACAAAGAAGCAATATTAGGGCAGTAGAAAAGAGACCGAAGCCAAGACACCTGATCATGGTCAATACTACAGCTTATTCTTTGGATTTTATCAATGAATTCAAGGTAAATAGCAGGGGCACCAAACCACATCTGGCAGCAGCAGAGTAAGCATGGACGTATAGTAGATTTCGAGAATAGATTTTGGATAGGAACATTGTCTTGCACTACACAGTGAACCGACTTTATATGCACGCATGTCCTTTAAGTGATTAAATGTCGTTTTTCTATTTCTCGTTTCAGGTTTTTACGGTAAAAATACTCTGGATATGTTCCGTGTGGATTATATTTGTGATTGCTTGTATGAAATCATGCACGATTATATGAGGTACTTCCATGCCAAGAACGGTCGCTTCTGGGTAAGTCATTCTTAAAATGAAACTCAGGTAATTTTTAATCAAATTGATTAAGCTGTTTCTAATTACATCATGACTTCGTCCTGAAATCCGTGAATAACAGGAAATTATATCAATAAGTATAAGCAGAAAGTGGATGTGCGTTGTGGTCCAGTGGCTATCGACTAGGAACAAAAAACCAGAGAGCTGAGTTCAAATTCCAGTTGAATTCGTTGCAATCATATACGCGCAAATACTCTTGGTAAAGGGATTAATCTGTCTCTTCCCTCCAGCTATGAGTTAAATAAGAGGACAGATTGGGTTCTTTATCCTTGGTTGGCAACCAGTCTACCGCAGAAAGCAATCGCAATCTACTGCGGGATAATCTTCTGTCTAATCAGTCATGTCTCTTTTGAGACATGATCGCCCAAGCGTGTATCACGCATGGCATTTAACTGACTGATAACCAGAAGAATTTTACAAGTAAAATTAAAATATTTTCTTTGTGGTGCAGTGGATATCGACTCAGAACGAAGAATCGGGGAAGCCGAGTTCGAATTCCAGCTGAATTCTTTCCATTCACTTAGGCGCAAATAACCTAGGGAAAGATATTAATCCGTCTCTTCCCTCCAGTAATGGGTTAAATAACAGGACAGATTAGGTTCTATAGCCTTGGCTGGCAACCAGTCTACAGCAGAAAGTAATGACAATCTACTGCGGGATAATCTTCTGTCCAATCAGTCATGTCTCTATTGAGACATGGTCGCCCAAGCGTGTATCACATATCGCACTTAACTGACTGATAACCAGAAGAATTTTACAAGTAAAAGTAAAATATTTTCTTTGTGGTGCAGTGGATATCGACTCGGAACGAAGAATCGGGGAAGCCGAGATCGAATTCCAGCTGAATTCCTTCCATTCACTTAGGCGCAAATAACCTAGGGAAAGATATTAATCCGTCTCTTCCCTCCAGTAATGGGTTAAATAACAGGACAGATTAGGTTCTATAGCCTTGGCTGGCAACCAGTCTACAGCAGAAAGTAATGACAATCTACTGCGGGAAAATCTTTTGTCCAGTCAGTCATGTCTCTTTTGAGACATGATCGCCCAAGCGTGTATCACGTATCGCACTTAACTGACTGACTGAATTTGTATTTGGTACGACATACCCAAAGGGTGTGCGTTGTGGAACAGTGGATGCCGACCCAGAGAACCGAGTTCGAATTTAAGTAGAATTTGTTGCATTTGCTTTCGTAAAAATACCCCTGGGAAAGGTATTAATTCATATTTTTTCTCCTCAGCTTCGGGTTAAATACTAAGGCAGATTGAATTCGGATAGCTAGCGGCCAAGGGCAGAAACCTGTGACGGGAAATTCTTCTGGTTAGTTAGTGATGAAACGAAAGAGACATAATCGCCCATGCGTGTATCTCGTATGTCACTTGACTGACTGGTTTGAATAGCAGCACACATTGGCTTCTATAGCCTTGGTTGGTAACCAGTCTACAGCGGAAAGAAATAGATAACTACCGCGGGAAAATCTTCTGACTGGTCAGTCATGAATCGAAAAACTCATGATCGCCCAAACGTTTATCACATATGGCCCTTAACTGTCTTTTACACCGCCAGGAGTTAAAAGGGATGTGCGTAGTGTCAGCACCCCTACCTGTAAAAAAAGACAAAAAACATCGATGATTCTCTCGTCGATAACAAAGACCCGTATATAGCCTAAGCTCCTCTGGGAGAGATGGCGCTTAAGAACAACATATGCATAAGGTTTACAGCATTTTGTCTCTAATTTTATAAATAAAAGAGAATTCTAAAATCATAACATTTCATTTTTTTTCTTTAAAAAACATGATTTCGATACTTACGTCTTGGAATATATTGTTATAGCCTAATTAATCTACAAAAAGACGACTGGATTTTTAAGTTTTTTTAATTGATGTAAATATTTTTCCTCTAGGAAACGAATCAGACTTAGAAAGCATGACTTCAAAACTTACTTCTTGGAATATATTGTTATAGCCTAATTAATCTACAAAAAGACGACTGGATTTTTAAGTTTTTTAATTGATGTAAATATTTTTCCTCTAGGGAAACGAATCAGATTTGGACAACAGCAGTGTTGTGGTAAGTATCAAGTTATATCACAATTTCTTTCTATTATATATTATATTTCTATCCGGCATAGCCCGACAAAATCAACAAAAATTTATTGAATTTTCAATATCTTAAGGTACCAACGATTTATTCTGAGAAATTGTTCCTTATTATAATATTATGACTACCATAAGATTTTATCCCTATAATGTTAAGTAAAAAACTTAATTAAAACCCAGTAAAATCACTGCCATATTTGCAATACAAAAAAGAATGCAAGAAAACCAAGAGGAAACAAAACTAACATTGAAAAATAGATATCATTCTAATTATATTCATTGCCTCCTGACACCAGAAATAAGATGACTTGTCAACAACTAAAGTCTTTAGTATTAATATTAATTTAAATCTTATTAGATGAAACATTGTGAATTATTATTAATTTTTGCTTATTATTTCTTTCATTTTAATTTTCCTTGCTTTCCTTCATATCTACGACCATAATTCTACAGACATTATCAATAATATTATTTTGAATTTTATTATTGGTGGAAGCATTTTCGGTCATTATTAATTCTTGATTAGTATTTCTTTCATCTTAATTGTACTTGCTTTCCCCACAGCTAATCAGACTATCATTCTACAGCCATTAGCAGTAATGTTATCTTGAATTTTGTTATTAAATGAAGCATTGTCAGCCACTGTCAATTTTTGACTATTATTTCTTTCATATTAATTTAACTTGCTTTTCATGACAATTAGTTAGACCATCATTCTACAGCCATTAGTAGTAATATCATCTTGGATTTTATTATTAAATGAAGCATTGTCAGCCATTATCAATTTTTGACTCGTATTTCTTTCGTCTTAATTTTACTTGCTTTTCATCACAATTAGTCATTCTAATGCCATTAATAGTAATATTGACTTGAATTTTATGATTAAATGAAGCATTATCAACCATTATCAATTTTTGACTCGTATTTCTTTCATCTTAATTTTACTTGCTTTTCATCACAATTAGTCAGACCATCATTCTAAAGCCATTAGTAGTAATATTATCTTGAATTTTATTATTACATGAAGCTTTGTCAGCCATTATTAATTTTGACTAGTATTTCTTTCATCCTAATTTCACTTGCTTTGTGAAAAGTAACCGAAACAACTGCTTTAGTTTCCTTTCTTTCACCATACGATCAGTTTTACGCACACTGAAGTGACAGGGTATAATCGATTTCTATTTTCTCACAGATTAAGTCATTTTCGTCAGGAAAGACATTATTGTCTTTACTGTCGATTAGTTGCTCTACGACCATTGTGTGTGATGGACTTTACTCCAAGGAAGCGTACGAAAGTTGTAACGTTGCCTGAACACACTGGTAAGCCTTACAGAGAGATCGCTTATAATGTTGGTGTCAGCGTTTCAACTGTCAGTCGTTCATCAAGGCGAATAAACAAACTAGATTCATTTGTCCAAAATGTAAAAGGAAAGTCGAAAGAGAAAAATAACGCCAAGAGACAACATATACGTGATCAGGAAAAATGTGAATGATCCTAGGAAGACATTATTCATTTTGTTTCAATTAATTTACAAACGGGAGTAAGTTCGCTACCGAGCAGTAAAGGGAATTAAACGTTTATATTTTATACTACAGGATAGAAATGAGAAAAGTTCATCTTGAGCCGCAGTTTTACATCATATCATAACAAAGAACAAATCGTGGGAACCATTATTTATAACATATCACTGGTTGTAAAAATATGTTAACGCAATCAATTGTTATATGGGCCGTTATATTTCGTATTTAAGTAAAATTTGAATGTCACAGAGAGGTTTAGGTTAAACTATAAGCAAGTAATTGAAATTTAGTAAATAAGGAATATATTTTAAATTGTTCATTTGAAAACATGTTCAGCTTATATTTTTATTTCTGAGGAACCAACGATTACGCGCGAGGCCAAATAATATTTAACATTTATCGTATCACTATTATAATATACTACATAAACCCAACAACTTCACTGTTCGTCCTTGCTTGCTCTTATACAACATTACACAGTAATCCACTAGGTTAAGTGGCTCTTGCAACTCAGTGAAAAAATTGTAAAATATAAATAAAGAGTACCATGGACATATCATGTGAGATTTAGCAAAATAGAGAGAGAAAAAAAACACTGGAAATTTTTAGGGCACGTCATACGGAATGAAGGGTTAGCAAGTCTAATAATCTCAGGGCAAGTTGAAGGCAAGTGGATCAGAGGAAATCAAAGCAAACCCTAACTGGTGAGGTTGTGTGGATGGATGGTGTGACAGACTTCAGGAGAGATAACAAAAAACGAAATGTATTAACTACAAAAGACTGGAAATTGAAGGGGCACTGCAACCTCTCTCTCACACATGGCATGTGGCAAAGACTCCTCTTTTCTGTCGCTACTTCCATAGAAATTGTTCGGACTAACAGCATTCCCTCGTTCCACCAATTCTAACTTTCACGTCAAAGACCCGCCAAAACATTTACATTGTAGCCAAACGTCCAGTCATGTTCCAGTTTTTACTTTCTTGAGACGCAGAACGTGAATCATTCACTGACGAGCAGTAGAGGAAGTTGTACGTTTTCATGGTATACTGCATGATGAAAAATAGTGAACATCGTCTGAAGAAGCAGATTAATATCATTTTTGGAAATTATTATTAAAAGTGTAAAACTTTAGCTATATTACAAATGGAGAATATGCTATCGAGAAATCAAGTGTTTTCGAGTAGTGCAACCGGTTGAATGAGGGCGTTCGTGACGACCTTCTTAAAAAAAATTAACAGCAAATTAATAGTTCGTGACAATGAAGTCTAAAAAAACTTGAATATAAAACAAACAACAACAATAATTAATTAAACAAAACTTTAATCCCAATGTACAAGAATTCAGTCCTAAATTTTAAATGTATCATGCAAGGATGAATTGACAGAATTTATCGGTGGAATTTAAAATTAAGACACGTAGAACATTAAACAGTTAGAAACCATTTGAAAAGACACAGAAAAAAAACAGGTGAATGATAAAATGGTACAGCAAATTACACGAGGATGTGCGCTGTGATGCAGTGGATATCGACTCTGAATGACAAATCGGGTTGCCGAGTTCGAATTCCAGTTGAATTCCTTGCATTCACTTCATGGTTACATAATTCTAAATGCTGATTAAACTATTTGGACACACCTATTGCATGTCCTTCAACTACTACTCCCTAATTTTCTAAATAACCAGAAATTCAGTTTATATCTCCAAAAACAAATCGCTTTCACCATTTATTTTAACATATCTGAAGAGGAACAATTTTGTTCTGAAACATGAACATTTTTGTGTAGTGATATTATGCTTTTATAAACAATTATAATAACAAAATTACAACATATATATATATATATATATATATATATATAGAGAGAGAGAGAGAGAGTGAGAGAGAGAGAGAGAGAGAGAGAGAGAAAGAAGTATGTATTAAAATTGTCTTTTATTGGTCTTTATATTTGATGGTGGAAAATATCATTTTTGTGTCCGATTTATTTCATGAATTGCAAAAGTGTTTATTTGCCGAATAATAATATTATTTTACATTTCTTTTTAGAATGATATGCAAACCAGGTATAATGAAACTTGCCGTAGAGTTCTTCCGTTCTTAGAGAGAACTCTGGAAATGAAGAATAGCGGAAATCAATTCTTTATGGGAGATCAGGTACATGAAACTTACAGTTCTTAAAATCACATGATCTAACTTCTGCATAGAAGGCAAAAAATTTTAAAAAATTTGCAAAATTATTTTATTAATGAAGAAAGACAAACGAGATGTCAAATTTACGGTAATGTTAATTCTGTAGTTAGTTGTTTCTTTATAAGGAAAAGGTCAGTTTTTTTTTGTTTTTTGTTTTTTTATAAGCGTTTCACCCCGAGCAAGGCATGTCACTGCCACTACTGCGCAGGGGGCTACATAGAGTGGAGAAAGGATGATTAAATATATGAAATGTCAGAGGGTGGGGGATAGGTGGGTAAGGATACAGAGAATGGGGGTTGGGTAGATGAGTGTTCTGAGAAACATTAATTAGATAAAGTAATAAAATATTGTATTATAAAAACAAGTTTTCGTGAAAATAGGTTTACAAGTCTGTCTATATTTATGAGATGAAATATTGTAACTATTATGCTATTAACATTGCTCGGGCTGTTGTCCTCATCTTTGTTGCCATATTGACCTTCAATATTTGTCTTTATTTCTGAGATGAGGTATTGTAATTATTTACATTATTTACATTGTTCGGACTGTTGTCCTCATCTTTGTCGCCATATTCACCTTCAATATCTGTCTATATTTCTGAGATGAGGTATTGTAAATATTTATACTATTTACATTGTTTGGACTTTTATCCCCATCTTTATTGCCATATTCACCTTCAATATCTGTCTATATTTCTGAGATGAGGTATTGTAATTATTTACACAATTTACATCGTTCGGACAGTGGTCCTCTTCTTTATGGTCATAATGACCTTCAATATCTGTCTATATTTCTGAGATGAGGTATCGTAACTATTTACACTATTTACATCGTTCGGACAATTGTCCTCATCTTTATTGCCATATTCACTCTCAATATCTATCTATATTTCTGAGATGAGGTATTGTAATTATTTAATCTCGAAAAGATTAAAAGCGATTATGTCCATATTACTGATACGGATTGGTGCTGATTTAAATTTTCACCTTTGCTCTGCAGATGCTACTATGTGATATGATGTTGTACTGTTTCCTGGAGAACCCCATGTTGGAAAACCAGTCCCTGTTCAACACTTACCCCAAGTTGATGGCCCTGTGGAAACGTGTCGCTGCCCACCCCAAGATTTGTGCCTACCTGAAAAAGCGATGCAGTACCAACTGGTAGATGGCGAATTAAACAAGTTCAAGTATAAAAAAAAAGAAGATAAAATTATGTTATCCTCACTTCTGCGTCGGCTTGAGAAAATGACAATGTTTGAATGTTAACATTCACTAAAAAATAATTATTGTAACAGAGAGGGCCTTTCACAGTGACCTTTCGCTGATGATATATATATATATATATATATATATATATATGAAGTTGGAAAGGCATGTGCGTATCACAGGATTTTTAAAATAAAATAATATTTTTCAATGTTTATATTGTGTTACTGTTTAATAACTTAGGATGTTTCAAAATTATCATTTGAGATGCAAACACTAAAGAAACTACAGAGTTTTTGGCAAATTAAAATAAACAGGCTTATTGTGTTTACATTATTCGAACTATTGTCCTCATCTTTGTTGCCATTTGAACGACGTTTCGGCCCTTGTACGCTCCGGTCTTCTTCAGGTGCAGAAATTTCGAAACGAAACCTTTATTACAATCACTTGGGTATATGAACCCCGTTCCTTGCGTAGTAGTGCCTCCTTTGTTAGTCTTGAGTTATCTCCCTCTAACCCTGTAAGTTACTTCTTCACCACCGCTGTAGGCTGGTATCGAACTCACAACTCTTTGGGTCAAGTCACAGGAACTAACCAACGTCTATATACTTAAGAGGCACTACTACGCAAGGAATGAGGTTCATATAGATTATAATAAAGGGTTCGGTTCGAAATTCCGAACACCTGAAGAAGGCCGGAGCGTACAACTGCCGAAACGTCGTACAAATGGCAACAAAAATGAGGACAATAGTTTGAATAATGTCGATCAGAACAGACACTAATTTGTGTGTGCGTGTAATTATAAATGTGTTCTCAATGTTTTGTTTAGTGACAGAATTTGGTACCGTATAGCCGAAATCTGTCTTTCGACTCAAATCGGCGTTTAGTTTGGAACTGAAATTATACCAAAAATCAGAATTTTTTGTTTTGTTTGAATGACATAAAACCAGTGATATTGTTGGTCAAAGACAATCTTTGTTTTAAAGCACATATTATTAAATTAAAAGTCATCTTGTGTCGTTTAATTTTACTTATCAGCTTTTCCAAATAACGAATATAGTAACACAGTATCTGTGGCAGTGGAATATTTCTCTCGGTAGTTATGACTAAAAGGTTTATGTGACAGGCCTTCTATAAGTAAAAATCGAGGAAATTGTGGGTGATGTTTTGGTCTACCGTTTTATATTAAACAAAATTTAAAAATTAACAATAATTCACCTGCAAGATTAAAACTACAGAGAACCTTCTATTTTTCTTCTTATTAAGTGTGCTTATTAGGAGGCACGTTAGAGTAATGGATTGAGGAATCGGAGAGCCGATTTTTCGAATTCCAGTCGGGTTCATTACATTCATTTACGTGCTAATACCGTTGTGGAAGGCATGAATCCAAATCTTCTTTCTTTCTTATTATTATATGCTTATTAGGAGGCACGGTAGAGTAATGGATTGAGGAATCAGAAAGCCTAGTTCGAATTCCAGTCGGGTTCATTAAATTCATTTACGTGCTAATACCCTTGGGAAAGGCATGAATCCAACTCTCCTTTCTTTGTTATTATTATTTGTGCTTATTAGGACGCGTGGTAGAGTAATGGATTGAGGAATCGGAGAGCCGAGTTCGAATTCCAGTCGGGTTCATTACACTCACTTACCTGCTAATACACTTAGGAAAGGCATGAATCCAACTCTTTTTTCTTTGTTATTATTATTTGTGCTTATTAGGAGGAACCTTAGAGTAATAGATTGAGGAATCGGAGAGCCGAGTTCGAATTCCCGTCGGGTTCATTGCATTCACTTACGTGTTAATACCCTTAGCAAAGGCATGAATCCAACTCTTCTTTCTTTGTTATTATTATCTGTGCTTATTAGGAGGCACGGTCGATTATGGATTGAGGAATCGGAGAGCCGATTTCGAATTCCAGTCGTGTTCATTACATTCACTTACGTGCTAATACCCTTTGGAAAGGGCACGGATTCGTCACTACTCCCTCAGCAGTGGGTAAATAGCAGGACGGAGATGGTCCTGTAGTTTTGATTGGCAACCGGTCTACCGCAGTAAAAAATGCCAAAAACTGGTTATATATTCTTGAGCCTTGATTGTATACAAAACCACCCTGATCTTGGGACGGCTTAAACGTGTTATGTGGAGTGAGATTCTCAATGGATTTCCCGTTGGTCGACGGATAATGATTGCCATCTACGCACCATTCAAAGCATACTAATTTAATGTCATTCTTCGTCTTTAATTCCTTAAGAAATGTGCTCCTGAATTCTCTTCCAATCCGTTTCCTGTTCTACATTCTACAATAAATACTTTGCTGCTTCCTCCTTTATTTTCTGCTGATCAAGTCTTCAGGTGAACCGTTTGCACCTTCTATTAGGGGAGTCATAGTTCATATACTTATTTGCACACTAGCAGTATAGCTCGATGTTGCTCGGGTGTAATAAAAGCTTTAAAACTAATCCATGGTCATGGAGCTCAGACTCAGCCTAAAAAATATTTGTGTGAAGTTTGGTGTGAATCGGATAAGAATTGTGGATTTGTATAAAGGACATACAGACAGATAAGCAGACACACACACAAACATATTGCCTTTTATATATATATGATATCGATCTTCTGCACTATTGTAAGAACTGCAACCTTAAAACTACTGAATATCGTTTCTTATGTCTTTGTCTATGAGTGTATCAAATTTGATTAAAATCGAACCACTCCTTCTATAACCCGATTTTTTCGATTATCGATTTTCGACATTTATCGATGGTACCTCGACAGAAAACCTAGCTAAGAACACTAGCAGACGCTTATAGTACAACTATGTAAATTTTTAAGAAAATCGGTGCAGCCATTTCGGAGTCTATAGATAACGGATACACACACGCAGACACACACACACACACACACACACACACACACACACACACAGAGAGAGAGAGAGAGAGAGAGAGAGAAAACGTTCCATTTATAAATAAGATTAGATTATAAAATTTTGCATCTAAACTTGTTTATAAATGGAACTTCGTTTGTGTGTGTATGTGTGTGCGTTTGTGTGTATGTGTGTCTGTTACCTATAGACTCCGAAATGGCTGAACCGATTTTCTTGAAAATTTACACAGTTGTACTATAAGCGTCTGCCAGTGTTCTTAGTTAGGTTTTGTGTCGAGGTACCCCCGATAAATATCGAAAATCGATAATCGAAAAAATCGGGTTATAAAAGGAGTGGTCCGATTTTAATCAAATTTGATACACTCATAGAAAAGACATAAAAAACGATATTCAGGAGTTTCAAGGTTGCAGTTCTTACAATAGTGCAGAAAATCGATAATATAATCCGGGTCTGATCAAAATCAGTTTTTCAGCCCCTTTATTTATTTTTTGCTTCGGGTTTGGCTCTAAGTAGGTATAATTGTAGTTCTTAGTCTCAACCATGATACCATTTACTCAGAGGACTCATTTAGCCTTCAAAATTCAGAAATGGAGAATAAGCAAGTAAGACAGGGCGTGGAATTTTAAAGGAAAAAACATTTATTACACAAGCAAAGAAAAAAGGTACAACTACGCAAATATCTATAACAATTTATTTTTGTTAATTTATGTGCGTTGTAGTGCAGTGGATATCGACGCGGAACGACAAATCGGGGAAACGAGTTAGAATTCCAGTTGAATTCCTTGCATTCACTTACGCACAAATACACTTAGGAAAGGTATTAATCCGTACCTTTCTTCCAGTTCTGTGTTAAATAACAGGACAGATTGGGTTCTATAGCCTTGACTGGCAACCAGTCTACCGCAGGAAGCAATGGCAATCTACTGCGGGGAAATCTCTCAAAGCGTGTATCACGTATGGCACTTAACTGACTGATTAAACAAGAAATTCTGGTAAAAGTATAACAATCGAAAAATGAAAACAAAGGGTTAAATTAAGGGAAAAAACAAGAATTTAGTGACAAAAAAGAAACAATCCAGACGGCAAAAAAAAAAAAAAACGAAGGTGAAACCAGTATTCAGATAAAAAATACATGAAAAGGCCTACTTTTTTGTCCCCATAAGCGTTTCTTCGACATTAAGTAATTTTAGAAAAGTCCCTTTTAAATTCGAACTGTTTCGTGCTTGGGCAAATTTTCTTAAAATGTTTTTCGTAATTTGTTGCCCAACAACATGAGGGTTTTCATTTCTAGACTCTCTGCAGCTGGCTGGTAACTGGTGCTTTCTTGCTGCTCTCTTCTTCATGTCAAATTTGTTAATTTGTTTCGTCCTCTTGCTGTAAAAGTTTTCGCTACTACATCTACTGATCTGAGTTCTATTTATTTGGAAAAAGTGGCTCGCACAAAGCCTCCAATCGAGGTTTACTAAGGTTTGAGACAACGTTTGTCAGCGGTCAGGAAAAAATAAGGTTCCATAAACATTAAATGGACCCTTCACACTTTTGACGGTTTTTAGGCGATGAGCTGTAAAAGATATTCAAATGTAACAATTTTCGAAACAAACCGGTCGGCCTTCATAAAAAATACAGTTCTCGCAAGCAAATGTGTACAAACAAAAATAACCTAGACGATTAAACATTTATTATTTATATTCTCAAAAAAAAAAAAGAATTAAACGCAATAATTCCTTGAAAGATAGATATTGTTTCCTTTTGCTCTTTTTAATTAATTCGCCCCAAGCAAGCCTATACTGGCGCGAAGAAAGAAATACTTACTAGATATGAAATTGAAGGAATAGAAATTGGAAGGGGGCGAAATTCAATCCAACAGATGATGCCTCTACATTGTTTAAAAATATCTAGGAGGAGTTTAAACCGGACGATGTTATCTTCTCTTATTGACGACAAATAAAAATAAATTTAGAATATATTTCCGATTTTAGGTTGAGATGGCGGAAGTGTAGAGTAGAAATGAGAACGAAGCATAAATCCAAACTAACAAGAAACGAAGGATAAAATTTTACTCCTGTTGAAAAGAGGAGGACTGATTATATATCGTGCATCAGTGATCTATTCCTACTGACAAACAATAAAAATAAATTTAGAATATATTTCCGATTTTAGATTGAGATGGTAGGAGAGGGTATAATTGTAGTTTTTAGTCTCAGCCATGATACCATTTACTCAGGGAACTTATTTAGCCTTCAAAATTCAGTTTACGACGAAAAAAACTTATTTGATATCGATACCAAGAAATCAAAATTTGACTGACATCCATTTATTTTTTCTTCAGTCTATGGTTTTGCTTTAACTGGAAACAACTATTGCTTTTTAGTCTTTCGTGCCAACGTCCAAAGAGTCTGATCTCCAGGAGCATGGATTAGTTTTAAAGCTGTCATTATACCCGATCAAGTAGAATTGGAAAGAACCAAAAAAACAATCCTAAAGAGGAAACAAGGAATAAACCTCTACTCCTATTCAAAACAGCAGGAATGATTATGAACCGGATGATACAACATACATTTCGTCTTTAAGTAAATAAAAAATGATTGACTAAAATCAAGAATGTACAGAAATTGAACTACCTAGGAAGTGTTCTAACAGAAGACGTAAAGTGTGACACTGAGATCCGAAGGCATATTGGGATGAGGAAGGCTGTATTCCAAAAAACAAGCAGAGTATTGATAGACGGGAATATCTTGCGAGAAATAAAGAAAAGTGCATGAAACAGTTAAATGATATCTCTCCTTTTGTTTGGCATTAACTTCGGACAATCTCTTCAAAGATGAAGGATAGGCACTATGGAATTAAAATGTGGCTCAACAAAAAGACGCTGAGGATACCACGGACTTTGAGCATCGACGAGGTTTTGGGGAGAATGGAAACAAAAAGAAAACTTATACTTAACTTCAGGAAGAAACAGTTAAAGTTTCCCGGGATGGTCACATAATGAAGATAAACGTCTCGAATAGTCTGAAACTCATATAGTGGATAAAAGGGAAAGAGAAACAGGGAAATCAATATGAGATATACTTAATGAGCTTGTGAAATGGGTGGCAAGACAGAGTTTGGGGGAAATAACAAAAAGACAAAAGTTAGTAAACGCTACAAGAGATAGGAAGATGTTTAGGGCTATTATCGCGTACGTTCAGAAGGGACATGGCATCTATATATATATATATAAAAGGCCATATGTTTGTGTGTGTGTGTGTGTGTGTGTGTGTGTGTGGCTGACTGTCTATACAAATCCACAATTTTTATCCGATTCTCACCAAACTTCCTACAAATATTCTTTACGCTTCCGGTCAGGTCATAGGCTACATATTTTTTCCGATTTCCCCCAATATCGGAAATCGATATCTCGATATCCGATCAGGTGTGATCACGATCAGGACTTCAGCCCTTTTCTCGTGATTCTTGCTTCCGAATTTGCTCTCACTTGGTAAAATTATAGTTTTTAGTCTCAAACATTAGTAGATCTTCTCAGACGACTCATTTTCCCCGATATCGAAAATCGATATCCCCGATATTTTATCGAATCTGATCAAAAACCGATATTCAGCTATCAATATGGCTCATTTTCTACAATTTTACTCCTGATAGCTACGATAAGTTTTCATAGACTTACTTAGGTTAGTTTATCCTTGGATGACTTATTTGACTCCGATATTGGAAATCGATACCCCGATGTCCTATCGGGTCTGATCAAAATCAGGTTTTCAGCCTTTTTATTTTGGTTTTTGGTTCGGGTTTGGCTCTAGGTAGGTATAATTGTAGTTATTAGTCTCAGTCATGATACCGTTTACTCAGGGGACTTATTTAGCCTTCAAAATTCAGTTTACGACGAAAAACACTTTTTTGATATCGATACAAGGAAATAAAAATTTGACTTACATCCATTCATTTTTCCTTCAGTCTACGGTTTCGCGTTAACTGGAAACAACTATTGCTTTTTAGTCTTTCGTGCCAACGTCCAAAGAGTCTGAGCTCCAGGACCATGGATTAGTTTTAAAGCTGTCATTACACCTGAGCAACACCGGGCTATACTGCTGGTATAAAATAAGAAGAATAGAAAATGACAAGATTATATAAGGTAGAAAAGTGAATATAGTATGTTATGTAAATATATGAGAAATAAATGCAAGCAAGAAAAAGATAAATGACTCAACAAAGGAGAAAAGAAATAACAGGAGTAGAATTAAACCTGGTAACTGCTTATAACAAATGAAAACCAGTCAATTGTTAACTAAGAACAGAAATTACTTGCAAATTTTAATGCCTTCCAAATAAAACTGCATTCATTTAATAACCATAGATAATCTTGTGCATGCAATCAGTATGGCTGATGCTAACCTCTCCGAGGGAAAAATGCTGTCTACGGCTCACGTTTTCCACTGACATGGACGGTATCATATCGATTGTTAGTTACTTCACTGTGTCGTGTCAGGATATTTCTTACTCGCCAAAGTCCGTCTTGCGCATTTAAAAATTAAACTTTCTTCCCTGCATTGAATGCAGCTGCCATATTTCTGTGGTGCTTCCGCAATTCATCCCGAGATTATTGACAAAAGTCTAGCGATTGATGAATGGGATTTGCATCAGTAAATGATTATTCTCTATAAAAATTTTTTGCAATCTAAAATGAAATATTTTCTACCTTTAAATATCCCACAAAAGTTTGATAAGCTATAAAAACACAAAACAACCAATCAATATTACGTTCTAGAAAAGAATCAGCAATATTATTGGTCGTGATCTGGTGGGTCTGCTTAAGTCCCTTACCAATCGCATTAAGGTTGCCTCTCTGTGATTTGAAAAAGACTTTCAGGGAAATCGTTCATGTGAGGTTTTCGTTGCGACACGTAGACTTTATGCATTTAAGAGAAATACTAGACTAGCGTCTAAATTTGGTCAGTTGAGCTGGTTAAATGTAACCGCAAGTTCTATGCTAAGAGTTTCTTTTCTCGCACTTCCTGCTTGTGGAATCTTCCGGCTCCATGTTTTCTAGCCATTTTTACTCCGCAAAAATCTAAATGCAATATCAATCACTATCTACTGTCCTGTTTACTCTGCTCACTATTAATGCTTCTGTTACTAATTCTTTTACACCCTGTGACCTCTCTTGCGTCTTAGTGGCTTTATTGTCTGGCTTGGGGTGATACCGATTAAAAATATAAATTCCTAGAATACACAAAACATTTTGATTAGGTAGGATAAAAAGACGTAAGTCTAGAAAAGATATTGGAACATTGAATAATCCCCATTGGGAACAAATAGTCTGCATACGTTTGAGACAGAGTTAACAGAATATACAAAAATAGAAGCAGAAATTTATATCTTTTGAGAACTAGATGTTTATAAGGAGTTATTATTGACGGGTACAAACTTAGCAATATAATATACAACAATGTCTCCAAAATATCTGAGACTTCTTTAAGAGAGACATTTATTAATTTCAAAGAAGTCAGTTCAGTCAGTTTCGTGCTATACGTGATACACGCTCAGACGATCATGTCTCGAAAGAGACATGACTGACTGGACAGAAGAATTTTGAAGCAGGTTGCCATTACTTTCTGAGGTAGAATAGTTGCCAACCAACACTATAGAACCTAATCTGTCCTGCTATTTAACCCATAACTGGACAGACGAAAGAGTCGATTTAGATTAGATTTTCACAAAACGATTTTATATATTTTAAAAACAAAACATTTAAATTTAAAATGGCGAGTGTCTACTTCACTTCATGATCATGTTTCGTCGCGCCAAATTAATTTCTTTGGTAGACTAGTTCCTAATCAAGTCTATAGAACCCAATCTGTTTTGCTAATTGACTCATAGTTGAAGGAAAAACTGACGGATTCATACCTTTGTGAGGGGTATTTGCGCTTAAGTGAATGCAACGAATTCAACCGAGATTCGAACACGGCTTTCCGATTTCTCGTTCCGAGCCGATATCCACTGCACAACAATGCACAAAGAATTAAAAACTCTAAACTACTTCAAAATCGGATTTTCTCATTTCAATGCATTTATAGCGGTCCAACCACTTCCTGAAGATTCCCACGGAAGTTTTCCAAAGTGAAATTTTCCAGGGCCCTTGTCACAAAATACTTCAATGTCTTCAAAACGACTGTCAACGAGATTCTTGTCCACTTCAGAAACAACTAAAAGTCACAAAGATCTTGGTCTAGACTGGCGGGAGCGTTAGATACAGTTTGGATGCCCATTACTCTCACCAACACGCCATTCTTTCCTTCTGTCTGTCTGTAAGCACCCCGGGAACAAACTTTGAACAAATTTGTCGCATGATCAGATCAATAATGAATAATTTTGTGAACAGTTTCTACACCAACACTTAACTATACACTTATACATTCATACATATACACTGATTGTCTTTGGAGACATGACAATATTCATGCGGCTACAACCTCCAGGAATTTAAATAGAATGACAATACTTGACTCTTGTTCTTTCACCACCCCGTATATCCTTTCCTTTCTCTCCACCTTTGCAACTGTCATCACACCTGTATTCCCATCCTTCTCTTGCTCCTTTCAAACTGGTGCGTCTTCCTCTTCACTCTCTTCTAATTAATCTTATTACTCTAATGTAGCCCCCTGCACATCAGTCGATGATCATCTCCCACATTTTCTGCACCAGTGGTTCACAACCTTTTTGACCCGTTCCCCCTTTTACAATCACTTATTCACTTGCGGACACCTACAACGGAAAAGGTTAAACCAGCAAAAATAAAAGATTTTTCTGTAAAAAATATATTCATGTAAAATACCCTGCGTTATTATGCTGATTAAACTTTAAACTTACTCATATAAAATCAAAAAACATTTCATTCAGCCGTTCTTTATTGAAGTAAAACACCTAGTAAAAATGTTATGTTAATGTTGTTAATAGTTATAGAAAAAACTGTCTTTATAAAACTGGTTTTATTTTTAAGCTTACGAGCGAATGTATGAATAAAAATATCATAAAAACCTGAAATTACACACTAGTATTGAACATATAAATAAAGCCTGCAATTAAAACATAAACATTACTTCATTTGACACAACTGTATATGATATTTCATTCCTTTTATTGGTGACGTTCAGATTTGCACTACCAATGGGAAGAAGCATTTTACAACTAGAAGAAAGCAAGTTTGAAACTATGGATAAAATTATAGGGTGTGCGCCGCACGTCTAGCACATTATGAGTATACGCCGGTACCAATTAGATTCTTTTGGGCCACTTAAAATTCTTTCATGGGCCCATAGTGGTTCATAAACCCTGGTTGGGAACCAACGTTCTACACAGTCCTTGAAACTCTTGTGACAGCGAAAATAAGATGTTCGCCTCTTGCAAATTAGTAAGCATTCCAAGACAATTCTGTAGCATTTTTGTCCAGTTTAACAGACAACTTTATTGCATATCAGTTAAACTGGGGCGAAATGATTTAATATATATATATTAAAACTACAATAATTTAGGAAAGTTATTTCTTGAATGCACCTTGTAAAGGTATTTCTAGGGTATAGATTATCTAGTAAGTTGAATGTTGTAGAGATGAACATACAGTACCGGCCATAATTATTAGGTCACCCCAGTACTTTAAAAAATGTTGTATTTCATAGTGTTTTTTAGTATTTATTGCCAAGTGAATAACTTTTAATCAAAATAGAATGGTTATTTTGTTAACAATAACATGTGCATCAAATGAATTTATAAATATTTAGCAATTATTTATATTGCAGTTTCACCAATGATAAAATGAAAAAAAATTAGGGTAATTCGAACTAGTTCATCTTTGCTTCCTTGACTTGTAAAATTTTGCAAAGTAATAATAACAAAAAAAACATTCTATTTTCATTAACAACTAGCAGTATAGCACGGCGTTGCTCGGGTGTAATGAAAGCTTTGAAACTAATCCATGGTCCTGCAGCTCAACGAAAGACGAAAAAGCAATAGTTGTTTCCAGTTAAAGCGAAACCGTAGACTGAAAGAAAAATGAATGGATGTATTGTTTGTCAAATTTTGATTTCTTGGTATCGATATCAAATTTTCTGCACTATTGTAAGAACTGCAACCTTGAAACTTCTGAATATCGTTTATTATGTCTTTGTCTATGAGTGTATCAAATTTGAATAAAATCGGACCATTCCTTCTATAACCCGATTTTTTCGATTATCGATTTTCGATATTTATCGGGGGTAGCTGGACACAAAACCTAGCTAAGAACACTCGCAGATGCTTATAGTACATCTGTGTAAATTTTCAAGAAAATCGGTTCAGCCGTTTCGGAGTCTATAGGTAACGGATATACACACGCAGACTATACTCTTACCAACACGCCATTCTTTCCTTCTGTCTGTCAGTAAGCACCCCGGGAACAAACTTTGAACAAATTTGTCGCATGATCAGATCAATAATGAATAATTTTGTGAACAGTTTCTACACCAACTCTTAACTATACACTTATACATTCATACATATACACTGATTGTCTTTGGAGACATGACAATATTCATGCGGCTACAACCTCCAGGAATTTAAATAGAATGACAATACTTGACTCTTGTTCTTTCACCACCCCGTATATCCTTTCCTTTCTCTCCACCTTTGCAACTGTCATCACATACAGAGACAAAGTTCCATTTATAAATAAGTTTAGATTATTCACTTGGCAATAAATACTAAAAAAAGTATGAAATACATCATTTCTTTTAAAAAACTTGGGTAGCCTAATAATTATGGCTGGTAATGTAGTTTTCTAGTCTATGATTTAAATTCGTTCAAGTAGCATAAGTACTGACGCCGCCAAGTCGTGAATGCAACATCGTGAGCTTTAGAGAGAACGAACAAGAAGAGCGTTTTATATTCTGACCACAAAATTCAGCTAAACTATGTCGACTTCAAGCGACATTATTTTTATTGATTGTGTTAACTTCATTCAATGCAACAAAGAAATAACAGCGGCACTGAGGATTCGAATTCACCCGGGAAAAAAGAATACAACTCGATTGCCATAAATAACTGTCGAAGAAAATATTTTTGTATGGTTCCTATATATTCATATCGCTACGCTAGGGGTGTGGACGTAATACACAGGTGTTTCGAGTTCAAAGATGACACTCTTCAGGCAAATAAATTTGTGACTTTACATATATCCGTTTGTCTTTCTGACGACCGAAAACATAGTGTAAATACAGATAAGTGGCCGGTGAGCAGGTCAGAAAAACATAAGCAAACACAATGTTTGCAATTTATTTAATCTGACATATATATATATATAGTAATCCGCAGACAGATCTGTTTCACTGTATCACAGCTCATCAGTACATAGAAGAAGGCAGACTTTTAGCCTGTACATTGTCATTATACACGCCCAATAGCCAGAGTGCTCTAATTCATTAGTGAATGAGCGATGCGTGCATGCGAGAGTAGCTACTACTTTTCAAAGTCTACCATTATTCCAGAGTGCTCAATCAGGGTGTGAGAGCGTATATATATATATATATATATATATATATATATAACTAACCTAAAGAGCCAACGAACCTACCAAGGTTTCCCTGAAGATCCAATTTGGTGAAACCTTGGTAAGATCGTTGCCTCTTTAGGTTAGTTATTTACTTAGTTTGCTCTACTTGCGTATTGAGCACTTTTTGTTTTAGGTTACTCGTCTCGGGTTTGTTTCTTTGGGCTACGTACTTTGACTGATGTTCGGTTGCTTAGCTCGTTCTTTTTTATTACCATTTTTTCCTTCCACATAAATATTCGGAGGGTTTTTCGAAATGAGTATAACGACAAGTTTACATATATATATATATATATATATATATATATGTTAGTGTGTGTGTGTGTGTGTGTGTGTGTGTCTTTCGCGTATTATAATTGAAAGATGACAGGAATGAGCAGTAACGTTGGCTGATGTTATTATCATTCATTTCTCAATGTATCCAAGTACTTTCAATCTCTTTCTGAGATCATCTTCAGTGGTTTGAGTTATTAATTACTGTAATTTTTTTCTACTTCAAATATAACGATTGACAAATTGCTAGCGATCATTAGAACGTGAACCTTATCCAAAATGGTATTTTTTTAATATGTTGTTATGCTATGGTCATGCACGTGTTAAAGCACGAAAAAAACTCTTCTTTTTACAAACATTTTAGAACATCACTACAGTATTCATAGCCGATTCTCTTTAATGAGGGCTTAAGTGTTTTAATTAATATTGCCTCGAGAATCTGTAGTTTACTTTGTTGTTTTTTATGGTGTAGGATAGTTGTATTATTGATCATTATTTTTTATATTGTGAGTGTAGACGCGAATGTTGTTGTAGATTCTCGATTCTCGAGGCAATATTCATTATAGATTTACGCTACGTTCTTCGATTACGGAATTGAACGCATTTTGATTCGGTTATCAAATTGAATGCTCCCAGTCATCGGGGCTTGTTTAAATTTTGAGAATAACCTGCTATGATTAATAACCTGCTTTAATTAAACAGTATTATATATTTATTTCTACCGGCCTGATTATTTACGATAATTTTTTATTACGAAAATTTGTGCCATTCGAACCTGCAACCCTTGTCTATTTTAAAAACAGAATATCTACTTAAATACGAGTATCGATAAAAAATAATGTTCAAACAATTCATTTCAAATTGTCGGTTGCTTATAACTAAGTTTCGTTAAAATTCGTTGATTTCACACACACACACACACACACACACACACATATATATATATATATATATATATATATATATATATATATATATATATATATGTCTCATCAGGTAGTTAGTAATGATGATAGTAAACGTCATAATGGAAAAGTAATTTTAGGAGAATTCACTTCCTTTTATTGGCAAAATTTTTTGTACGAGGTAAAGAGGATAGAAAAGATGCGGAAACAAAAAGAGAAATCATAAAAGAGAGGGAGAAGGGCACAGAGGAAATAGAAAAGAAAGAGGAAAACAAGAGAGAAAGCAAGAAAAGAATAAACAAGAAAAAAGGGCCAATGAAAAACGTCTCAAGGAGAAATAGACCCCAAATTTAGGTAGGGCGTAATGTATAAGCATATACAGACATCGGTCACGTGATGTCTGAGCTTGACAGACGAAAATAATGAGAAAATGGGTGAAGAAACCGAGAAAAAGTGAGAAAATGCACAGGAGGAAGGAAGGGATGTGGGAAACAACAGGAGCTTAAAAGAAATAGAAATTTCAAATTAATTGTAGAGAGATACATTTGTTCGTAACACTGTATAAAACTAAATCCTTTGATATAAAAAACATTATATGAAAACACATACACACACATAGGAATTATTCAAAAAGCGCAAATCAGAAGACATAAAAATACAAGGCGAATATATTAATTAATTAATGCTAATATAATTGATTTTTTGATTTTTCTTTTGTTTTCCTCATCTTTCCTATCCTCTTTATCTCGTACAAAAATTTTTGCCAATAAAAGGAAGTCAATTTTCATAAATTTTCTTTTAAAAATAACGTTTATTACCATCATTACTAACTACCTGATGAAACATTTTTTTTATTCAATGTCGAAAGAAAATGTACAATTTTGTAGTAGATTATAATTTCTACATGTTCTCTAAAGTATAATTTATCATAAATATTCATTGCTCTATTTATATATTGAGTACTGTTTTAAATTAATTAATGTTTTGAACGTTTCAAATATATTTTTATTCTCTTATTCATTTGTATATATATATATATATATATATATATATATATGGTGTAGTAGTTGTTACAATGGTTTATAAATTCATAGTATCACTACACAAAAATTTTCGGGTTTCGAAGCTAGCCCTGTATGTGGACTGCTTCTTCTTCAGGTGAAGTGCTAGCTTCGAAACCAGAAAATTTTTGTGTAGTGATACTATGAATTTATAAACCATTGTAACAACTATTACAGTATAACGCTCTACATTTGTATCGAGCACTCTTTATAAAAGTAAATGCATGAACAAAAGGTTAAAAAAACCTACGAGTTCTACAACTTAGTTACAATATATATATATATATATATATATATATATATATATATATATATATATATATGTGCGTGTGTGTGTGTGAGAGTGTGTGTTCAAGACGTACTAGTTATATATGAACATTTATATATCTGTTTACCTCGAAGGAATCAATGCGGTTTGTTATATGAAGAGTTGAAATTAATTTATACAAGATTATACATCTCTAGTATCACTCCTTCATAGTTAGCCTATGAACTTTTTAACCCACCTTCATAGATAGATAGATAGATAGATAGATAGATAACGAAGAAATAATGTATTACTTTCTTTCAGGAAGTTTTATTTTAAAAAAATGTAACATTTGAACTTGAAAATCATGGAGTGATTTCATTTTTTTTAGTGAATAAGAACTTGTAGCCGTATTAAAAATCTTGGTGTAGTTTTTCGATTGTTCTAGATAATATTCATCCATAAGGTCATTCACTGGGAGATATCTACCAGTTGGTGTTGGAACGTTTCTTCAGGTAGCCGCTGATCTTGGGGTGGGCTGCGACGCGTTTCCACAAAGCCATCAGTTTGGGGTAGTTGTTGAACATGGACTGGTTCTCCAACATCGGATTCTCCAAGCAACAGTAACACATCATGTCACACAGCATCATCTGATCGAAAAGAGAATATATTTAGATTTTATAAAAGCAATTCAATAATTTCTTGACTGCATAATTACGACTAGTAATCTGTCTCTTTTACAAGCGACGACGTCACATTTTGGCAGATTGTTTACAAACATTTCCAGGCACTCATCATCTGACCTTGGCTACGCTGGTTTTAAAACAATCAAATTTCTACGACACGGAGAATTTGGTCCGTATTCTTAAAGACTTATTAAAACGATGTCTATATTTTTTTTTAGGTAGCCAGTTTGCATATTTTTGGTGTTTTATAAACACACACTTCTTCTCGACAATATGTAATTCGTATTTTGATCCCTCATTTTTAGTCTTATATTACATTATATCACATGGTACCAACGCGTTAAAAAGCAACGTTGAGCCTGGTCAGTACTTAGATGGGCGACCGCTTGGGAATACCAGGTGCTGTAAGCGTTTAGTGACAGATGTGTGTTGTGGTGCAGTGGATATCGGCTCGGAAAGAGAAATCGGTGAACCGAGTTCGAATTCCCTGCATTCACTTAAGCACTGGTACCCTTGGGAAAGGTATTAATCCGTCCCTTCCCCCCAGTTATGGGTTAAATAACAGGGTAGGGAATTGCAGACCCTGCCCTTAAAAAAAACAAACCCCAATGAATCTTGAGACTCGAAAAGAAAAAAGTATAACTAGACACAAAACTTATATAAAATCAACAATAAATTGTTGAAAGAAAAAAGGTATTACCAGCAATAAATAAATAAAATTTATTTGGCAATAAATGACCCGCCGAGGTTGATTTGCCAAAACAATCAACCAGCCAACTAACTCATTAAAAATTACTGACGGGCAAAAACAGTTTAAAATGACGGAAGCTTTATTAATAAAAATGAAAGAAAAAAAACAAAACAAAACACAATATTAACTATAAATACGGCCACAATGTACTGACAGTGTTTGAAAAATAATATAATCCTACAACTCTAAAAGTCTATACATTCAATTAAAAGTAAAATAAAATTCATCTTTGATAATGGCTAAATGTATAGTTGAAAGGGCTTGGATAAATAAAATGATCAGACATTTATGTCAGTCTGTCAATTAGTTGATACAAGCTTGGGGATCATGTCTCGAAAAAGACATGACTAAACGGACAGAAGATTTTTCCGATTTTTGTCTCTACTTTCTGCAGTTGACTGGTTGCCAACCAAGGCTACAGGACCCGAACTGCCCTGATATTTAACCTACGGGGAGAAGAGATGGATATAACATTAACAATATATTGTTACGTGTTGGAAATTGTAAAAAAAGAAAAGAAAATTATTTGCCAAAAGGCTTAGCTAAATCATAAACAAATATTTAATTTACAAAAGCAAAAATAAAAATATATACAGATATACAATTTTTACATTCAAAACAGAAAGCACAGAATTTACGGGCAAAGTGTCACGAAGGTGAAGGAAAGTGAATCAAGTATCTTTTCCACGTTAGGGAAAGTAAAAGTAGTCAAGGTGCTATACTGAAAATCTCCAAATGTATATATATCGATTAACTTTTTGTTTAGTTAATGAAAGTATTAAAAAATTCTATTCACCAGATTTGTTCAATGAGGTTTTCTTTTTGGGTTTTTGTTGGTCGGCAACTTTTCCTATAGATTTTTGGGCTGGATATCAAGCCGGAGTTGGTAATGGCAGCAATTCCTTTTTACAACTGACAGTTCTCTTCCCAAAACCTATTTTTACAGTGGCTAGTACCTAATTAGCATATTTCTCGAATCATCTCGAATCATCTAGATCTTTCTCGAATATACTGGAATGATCTAGAATCTTCCAAAACGTTCTATTTCTAATTTCTCTATTTTATCATTACTTCATTAATTAAAACGTCTTTGTATTATCAAGTAGTTCTCAGTAGAATCGCATATTATAAATTTTAACCTTTCTGTAGACTTTATTTATATTTTTTATATATAAATTCATCCTTGTAACAACAAATACACTAGTTTTAACCTGCAAAAATATCGTGGTTTCCTTTTTTGAAATTTCTGTAAAATCTTTATTTATAACTTGGCGTCTTCTACGATAATTAAATTATCCGTAATGCGTTGTTAAAATTTAAGCTCTTTTGTATTATTGTACATTTATTATGTCAATATAAGAATTATTGTTTATTTATTATGTCAATATGGCAGTATAAGAATGATTATACATTTATTATGCCAGTATAAGAATTATTGTACGTTTATTATGTCAATATGAGAATTATTGTACATTTATTATGTCAATATGACAATTATTGTTTATTTATTATGTCAATATAAAAATTATTGTTTATTTATTATGGCAGTATAAGAATGATTATACATTTATTATGTCAATATAAGAATTATTGTAAATTTATTATGTCAATATAAGAATGGTTGTACATTTATTATGTCAGTATAAGAATGATTGTAAATTTATTATGTCAGTATAAGAATTATTGTAAATTTATTATGTCAGTATAAGAATTATTGTAAATTTATTATGTCAATATGGCAGTATAAGAATGATTATACATTTATTATGCCAATGTCAGTATAAGAATTATTGTAAATTTATTATGTCAATATAAGAATGATTGTACATTTATTATGTCAGTATAAGAATGATTGTAAATTTATTATCTCAGTATAAGAATTATTGTACATTTATTATGTCAATATAAGAATTATTGTTTATTATGTCAATATGGCAGTATAAGAATGATTATACATTTATTATGCCAGTATAAGAATTATTGTACATTTATTATGTCAGTATAAGAATTATTGTAAATTTATTATGTCAGTATCAGAATGATTGTACATTTATTATGTCAGTATAAGAATGATTGTAAATTTATTATGTCAATATAAAAATTATTGTTTAATTATTATGTCAATATAGAAATTATTGTTTATTTATTATGGCAGTATAAGAATGATTATACATTTATTATGCCAGTATAAGAATTATTGTATATTTATTATGTCAGTATAAGAATTATTGTACATTTATTATGTCAATATAAGATTTTAATTAGTAAATCATATTTATAAACGCAGGTCCTCAAACTGTTGTCCATGACAATTTACACAACTATGAATTCTACCCTTCATGTTTTTGCAGACATTGTTGAACAAGTCTCTTTGCATCTCTTCTGCAATTTTTCAAATCACCAACACATCTTCGTTTCCGACTATAAAATTTGTCCATGATTATTCCCCCACCACCAAAAAAAAAAAAGAAATCTATCAGGGTCAAATCAGGTGAACGTGCTAATCAATCAATTCGACCTCTTCGACCAATCCATTTCTCGGGAATTTCTTCATCAAGATAATCACAGACTGCACTTGAATAAAGTCGAGGCGTTCCATCTTGTCTTCAACAGATTTTGAAGAGACAGAGACATTGTATATTTCTAAAGATTATGAGGAAACCTTGAGCTGGGATCCCTCAAGTGAGGACAAACAGATTTCTCAGAGTGCACACTCACCTACCGTTACTTCAGAGGACGAGAAAATCACTCGTAGAGTACGAAAACAGGTTTATATCCATTTCGAGCGAGAATGAGAAAGATGCTACTGATAATACGCTACGGCCTTGCAGGCATCAAAGATTGTCTGTTCTGTTCAAGAACATTTTTTCTCTATAGTAAAAAGGCAAAGAAAAACGCAGTTACGTTCGCACATCTGCTTGTATTCAGAGTTCATTAATACCAAGAACTTATAAAACTAAAATTAAGAAAGAAATCAAAATGTGATTTTTAAGACATACAATGTCTGCAAAAACATTCCTGCCTATACATACTACCAGTTTTCCTCTGTCAATTTGGTGTAACATACTTCCAGTCACAATTACCAAGTAGTCTATTCCCATAGACATTTCAATTATCTCTTTCATGACTCATCTTTTAAAATTTGATCCAGGGATCAAATAGTAATTCATTTTAATAAAATTATAAATCTTTTCGTACCTGGTCTCCCATAAAGAACTGGTTTCCACTATTTTTCATTTCCAGAGTCCTCTCCAAGAAAGGAAGTACTCTACGGCAGGTTTCCATGTACCTTGTTTGCATATCAGTCTACAAATAAATGATAACTTGTTAAAGTAACATTTAAATTTCATATAATAATAGTATAAAATCATGTTCTGCAAATTTTTTAAATCGTTTTTAACGCATTAAGATATTAATTAATATAGTAAGATATTAATTAATATATTATATTAATAGAGACAATTTTGAGCAAAGATGACAGTGTAATGTTTGAATCTTACTTGACGAGTATATTTAATCAGGAATAAATTTGGGAAAGTGAAGTAATTCAAATTACCATGCTTAGTAAGATTGGAATTTTTTCTTACCAAACATTTTCTAGTAAATTCAGCCGTTCTTTCTCTATTGTAAATTAGTTTTCTTATTTTTATTTTATTATTTTATCTATATTTTTTATTTCTTATTCATATTTAAAACTTTAATTTTTTTGTGATAGTCAACCACTTGTAAATTTTATTTTGAGTTTTTACTATATTTTTTTCTTTTTCCTTTCAGTCTGCGACTCATTATTTTTCTTTGCTATCTTATTTCTCACTTTTTAAAAGTCTTTCATCTTGTTTCTTATTTTGTATAACGTATTTTTTCTTGTGAATCTTCAACTACTATTTTAACCTTGTTACTTTTTTTGTGATTGCTAATTATTGACGACTGTAATATTATTATACAGACTTTTTCTTTCTTTTATACTGTTTTATAATATTTATTTTTTAGTTTAGTTATTTTTAACTTTGTGTTATTATTGTGCGTATATTATTGAGTGCATATATGGCCTCTAATAAATATTTGTGATTATAAGTAAATTATATGGACCCTTTTCTTAATTTTATTTGTATCTTTTCTTTATTTTTTTATATTTATTTTTAGTTTTGTTCTATTATTGTGCGTGGAGTATTGAGTGCATATATGGTCTCTTAAAATTATTTGTGATTATAAGTAAATTATATGGACCCTTTTCTTAATTTTATTTGTATCTTTTCTTTATTTTTTTATATTTATTTTTAGTTTTGTGTTATTATTGTGCACATATTATTGTGAGCATATATGACCTCTACTAATTATTTGTAATTGTAAGTAAATTATATGGACCCTTTTTCTTAATTTTATTTGTATCGCCCCTTTAGTTTGGTTATATTTAATTTTAGTTTTGTGTTATCATTGTGTGTATATTAATGTGTTCATATATGGCTTTGTATAATTATATATATTTGTGTGTTTATTTTGTGTATGATTATATACATTCTCTAGTTATTTTTTTCTTTAAGATTTTCGTGTTTGCCTGATTTGGCGTATGTGTTCGTTATATTTGTGACATTTTCGGTATCTGTTTTTGCACCTCAACTGTTTGCACCTCTACACTTCACCTAAACTTATTTCCTCTCTGTGATATTAATTTAATATTCTGAGTTAAATTTAACATTTGATTTTTCGGGTTTGAAAAAGCAATTTTTAATTTTTACAAAATTCTGGGTTTATAATGGTGAAAAATCTATAGCAGAAAAAATTAAATGAATGACGCAGGTTCTCAAAAGAGATATTTATATCGGGACGTCATAAACAGAATTATATATATATATATATATATATATATATATATATATATATATAATGTAAACAAGTGTCTACATGAGGAGGAATAGATATCAAATATATCGACCGCAATAAAAGTATAAAAAATAACAAAAGGAAAAGTCTTACACATAGTTGAAGATAATATATATGCTATTAATTTGGATTTAAAGGGGCAGAATACATTTCCATATCCCAACGAGATGGTTTTGATGTAAGCTGATGTCCCAAGCGATGCGTTGCAGGATTTATTAATATTCCAGTGGGAAATGTCCGTAGCTTTGTAGGTAGTTGTCCTATCGGGACGTTACATGATTTATATATGTTCCAGGGAAAAATGACCGTAGCTTCGTAGGCTATTGTCCTGTGGGGACGTTGCATGATTTATCTATGTTCCAGGGGAAAGTAACCGTAGCTTCGTAGGTGAGTTTTCTATATGGACGTTGCATGATTTATCTGTGTTCCAGGGGAAAATGGCAGTAGCTTTGTAAGTGAATGTCCTATCGGGACGTTGCATGATTTATCTATGTTCCAGGGGAAAAATGGCCCTAGATTCGTAGGTGAATATCCTGTCCGGAGGTTGCATTATTTATCTATGTTCCAGAGAAATATAGCCGTAGCTTTGTAGGTGTTTGTCTCATCAGGAACTGGCAGTATTTATCTATTTCCCTGAAAGCTTCTGGTAGAGGCAGATTTCACCTAGGCCATCTTTTTTTTTTTTTTTGGCTGACTGTCTACTGATTAGCACTTGGGTAACTATCTGGTGTGATGTCACTTGACTTAATAAGACTAATGGGAGATAATCGCCTTTTGTATCCTTACAACTGTTTAATTATGTGCTGGGTTTATCATTTTTCCTGTATATATATATATATATATATATATATATATATACAGGAAAAATTATGTGCTGGGTTTATCATTTTTCCTGTATATATATATATATATATATATATATATATATATATATAGGAAAAATTATAAACCCAGCACATTATTAAACAGTTGTAAGGATACAAAAGGCGATTATCTCCCATTAGTCTTATTAAGTCATTTATTCGTGTCACTTGACTTAATAAGACTAATGGGAGATAATCGCCTTTTGTATCCTTACAACTGTTTAATTATGTGCTGGGTTTATAATTTTTCCTGTATATATATATATATATATATATATATATATATATATATATATATATATATCCCATTAGTCTTATTAAGTCATTTATTAGTGTCACTTGACTTAATAAGATTAATGGGAGATAATCGACTTTTGTATCCTTACAACTGTTTAATTATGTGCTGGGTTTATAATTTTTCCTGTATATATATATATATATATATATATTGTTGTGGATCCCGGAAATAAGGTCCGCACAAATATATAAACAACGACCAGTAATTGAGGTAAAAGTAAGTGTATTAACGTCAGGATACAGACTTGAATGACGATTAGTAGTCCAGGAATACCGGTTAGTAAAAAGTTTATGCATAAGTCTCAGGAAGTAAAGCCGTAGTATACGTAGTATGTCCGCGTCGGAAGCTGACGGGTACTGCGTAATAATCTTCTAGATGAGTGGAGCATAGATCTATTATGAACTACTGTGTACTGACTGATAATCTCTCTCTCTCTCTCTCTCTCTCTCTCTCTCTCAAAACGCAGCATTCGGTATATATTTACATTCCCACGAGGGCAAAATATGGAAAAAGGCCTTTTAAACGTGGGTTCTCCGAACCATATAGCCTAGCCAATCTAATTTTGCCCAGTCGTGACTCTACCCTTCGGTGGAGTCACGATGGCGTTAATGCTCTTCGCCGGAAGGCAGAGACTTTGACAGTGTCAAAGTAATTACCGCAAGAACACGCGGTATTCTCCTATCTCGCCTCTATAGCAGTTTTGTAAGTATACTGTGAACGAGTCCATCTTTATGAAAAGGGAAAACCCCACAACATATATATATATATATATATGTGTGTGTGTGTGTGTATGTGTAAAATTTGTCATTTGATTGATGGTTTCGTCAGAATCATGTATCCGGAGTTTTATTAAATGGACATCTCTGTCCATTCTCAGAGTTTATCAGAAATTTAATCACACACACACACACACACACACACACACACACACACACACACATATATATATATATATATATATTGATATGGTGAAAGCTTAGCTGACTAGTGTTATTTCGCCGATTTTTGAGTTTCGTGAGGGCATTATTGTAATTTCTTCAGTCTTCTGGGTCATTTGGTTTTGCTCAGCTGACAGGTTTATTTCGGTAATTCCATCAACGCTTTCTGCCGGCATTGATATGGAGCACTTATATATATATATATATATATATGTATATATATATAGTTATATATCAATTTTACATTGCGACATGGAAATTTCTGTTTCGAGATAGGTTCTCATCAAAATCTTTTGGTTTGCTGTGAATGTATGTAGTTGTTTTTTTTTTTGGTGGCTAATCAGAATGGAGATTCATTATATTGAGCACTGTTTATAATAAAATAAATGCCAGAGTACTCAAAATAAAAAAAAAACAAACTTGAGTCCTCTTCACTTGGAATTATATATATATATATATATATATATATATATCTGATGAAAAGAACAAATAACCAGATAATCACAAAACTCTACAGGTACACATATATGCGGAGGCAGACGTGTGAACGCACGTACATATACATTATGAAAATTTATTTACAAATAAAATGTGCATATTAAAACAAAAATTATTGAGAAGTCTAAGCAATTGCACATGCCCACATGTTCACATGCTTAGCTCTTTCTTTTTTTAAAACTATTTTTTCCTTCCGCCTATATACTGGGAGGGTTTTTCGAAACGAGTATAGTGATAAGTTTACATTTATATATATATATATATATATATATATATCGTCGTCCGCAGTCAGATCTGTTTCGTACTGTATCACAGTACGGTTAGATTTCGATTGCTTTTAACCCAGAATTGAAACCCGACAGAATTGGTCTCAGTCGGCAATTCTACCTCTGGGCTATGGGCGCTCGGTAGAAGAAGGCAGATTTTTTTAGCGTATACATTATCATTATACAAGTCCAATAGCCAGAGCGCTCTAATTCTTTACGGAATGAGCGATGCGTACATGCCAGAGTAGCTACTGTTTTTCAAAGTCTACCATTCTTCCAGAGTGATCAGAGTGTGAGAGCGTAAATAGTCATCCGCATACAGATCTGTTTCGCTATATCATAGCTCATCAGTACGGTTAGATTTCGATTGCTTTTAACCCAGGATTGAAACCCGACCGAATTGGCGTCAGTCGGCGTTTCTACCTCTGGGCTCTGGGCGCTTGGTAGAAGAAGGCAGACTTTTTAGTGTATACATTATCATTTTACACGCCTAATAGCCAGAGTGCTCTAATGCTTTACGGAATGATCGATGCGTATATATATGGTATGATGCTCTTGCCCGCGGAATAGACTTTTCCTCTTGTTATATATTAGTACCTGCGTGATTCCGGGAGGCAGGAGACGACGGCTAGTACACAGTTAAAGCCAATTACTAGTCAAGCAATAACCAGTGTAACTGTACTGTTCGGACTTACATCTTTCAATTTACTTATTGCTAACACTTACTATGTATATATGTTCTTGTACTAATACACTGTTTTGAACCTACCTCCTGTGTTACGTGTCTTACTTCCGGCACAAACGGGTCACAACAGCTTGGCGACGAATATTTCGACACAACAATACATACAATGATAAAATATAGTTTTTAAGGTATAGTATATTTATGGGATAAAGTGCTAAATATTAGGGATAGAACGTATGTCAATACAAAAGTGGACATTTAAGTCAACTCTCAGAGCTAATACTCTGTTTCATGCAAAAGGCAATCCTCATGTCATGTGCGTTAGGTTTTTCCTGCATTGCTTGACTCCCATAAGGCGAGCGGTGGTGACGGTATACCCATCATTGTCCTAAAGAATGTGCTCCTGAACTCTCCTCTGCTCTCTCCAAACTCTATAACTTCTGTCTTTCTCCTTCCTGCTTTCTTGCTTGCTGGAAATTCTCCTCGGTGGTTCCTATATATAAAAATATTGGAAAACACTCTGACTCCTCCAATTATCGCCCTATCAGCCTTCTACCGATCTTTGGCAAAGTTTTAGAAGCCATCATCAACACCGAGGTGGTACAACATCTCACAGCCCATAGACAAACAGTATGGCTTCCGCTTCACCAGGTCTCCTGCTGATATGCTTACGACTATCACTGAGTATCTACACCAGGCCTTCGACAAAAACGGCGAAGCCCGAGCTGTGGCCCTTAACATCTCCAAAGCGTTTGACAGATTCTGGCCTACTGGCTTTCTATGCAAGCTGCAGGGCTATGGTATAAGTGGACAATTGTTTGACCTAATCCAGTGCTTCCTTTCAAACCGTACAATGAGGGTGGTATTGAACGGACAAGCCTCTCAATTCTATCACAAAAATGCGGGTGTACCTCAAAGCTCTATTCTAGGTCCTACGCTTTTCCTTATCTATATTAACTATCTCCCTGATATAATAAGATCCCAAGTGGGCTTATATGCTGACGACACTACGGTTTACTCTCGTCTCGATCAAAAATCTACCGAGGATATATAAGCAATCCTCGCTGCCGAGCTTGAAAAGGGCCTCCAATCCGTGGTGGACTGGAGCAAGAAATGGCTCTTAAATTTTAATGCTTCCAAAACGAAGCTCCTCTCTAATAATCACCACAGAAAATCGTTCCTCCCACCCACTAACATGTATCAGGCTTCTCTCCCTGAATGCAAAACACTGCACCTCCTCGGGTTAACTTTCACACTAGACCTCAAGTGGAATAACTATATAGAATCTACAGCTAAATCCGCTGCTAAGAAAGTCGGTTCTCTGTGTAGGGCCAGGAAGTTTTTTCCGGTCCCAAACAATCCTGCTCATATACAAGTCTGCAATCCGCCCGTACATTGAGTATTGCTGCCATATCTGGTCTGGTGCTCCTGCTATCCACTTAGGTGTCCTTGACCGAATCCAACGGAGAATCTGTAATGTGATCGATCCCGACTTGGCAGCTACAATTCAGTCGCTTTCTCACCGACGCAGTGTGACTTCCCTGTGTCTATTCTACAAATACTTTCACGGCTTCTGCTCCGATTAACTTAGATCACTGGTACCTCCTATATACGAATTTCCTCGAGCCAAAAGATTAGCAACTAGGTCCCACCCTTTTACTGTGAAACCAATAAATTGTAAACGCAAATTCTACTCCAATAGCTTCTTTTCTCGCACTTCCCGCCTGTGGAATTCTCTTCCGCACACTTGCTTTCCTGACAGTTACAATCTCCAAGAATTTAAATGTAAAGACAATAGTCATCTCCTGTCTCACTAACTTACATCCTCACCCTCATGCTTTTCTACATCCACCCCACTCTCATCAGTATTCTCTTCCCTCTCCTACTCTCTTTCTGACACCCCCTGCAACCTCTTACTTCTCATAACATTCCGCCTCATCCACACCACTCTTATCAGTAATCTCTTCCCTCTTTTACTCTCTTCCTGACACCCCCTGCAAACTCTCACTCCTCGACGTTCCTCCTATATAACCCCCTGCACAACAGTGGCAGTAAAATGCCTTGCTTGGAGCGACACGATTGTGAACAACAAAACAAAAAAATGCATGTTAGTGATGCATTGTAGCTAGTCTATTATGTTGTAGCGGGGACAGACATTTTTATGACATTCTCGGTAATGTATTATTTTAACGGTTATTTTGATGAGTGGTAATGTTTGTGTTTCGTATTATTCTAGTTGTTATTAAGTAAAAATAATTGTGGAACCGAATATAATTTTTGTTGGCTATTGATACTTTTCTTTGTTATGTTTTTAAATTATTATTTTTGGTTATTCTGTTGTTGTTTGTTATTATTATTGTTGGTTGTTATTACTACGTTTTCTTCTGCTAATAGATTTTGTGAATTTATTTATTACTTAGCTTGTTTACTTATTTATTTTGATTAATTTATTTTACTTGTCTTTTTATACTACCATCCGCCCGTGTATTGAATATTGCTGCCATATCTGGTCGGGTGCCCCTGCTGCTCTCCTTGGGCTTCTTGACAAAATACAAAGGAGGATCTGTAACGTGGTTGATACTGACTTGGCAGACCGGCTGCAGCCGCTCTCGCACCGGCGTGATGTAGCTTCCCTGTGCCTCTTCTACAAGTACTTTCATGGCTTCTGCTCCGATGAGCTTAGATCACTGGTGCCGACTAAGCACGAATTTACACGAGATACTAGATTAGCAACTAGGTCCCACCCTTTTACAGTTAAACAAATAAGATGTAACCGTAAATTCTACTCCAACAGCTTCTTTTCTCGCGCTTCCCGCCTGTGGAACTCCCTTCCACAAGTCTGCTTTCCCGACAGTTACAATCTCCAGGTGTTTAAATGTAGGGTCAATAGACACCTCCTATCACACTAACTCCCAACTATTCTCACAACACTCTCATCTACCCAACCCTCATTCTCGGTATCCTCACCCGCCTATCACCCACCCTCTGTTATTTCCTATATTTAACCAGCCTTGCTCCACTCTACGTAGCCCCCTGCACAGTAGTGGCAGTGACATGCCTTGCTCGGGGTGAAACGCTTATAAAAAAAAAAAAAATATTTTATTTCATGTATGTATTTTATTTTATTCTCGTTCTTATTTAGTTTTCTATTTGTAAATAATGTAGATAAAAATTGTTTTTGTGTCTGCATTTTGAGATGAGATCTGATAGTATATTTAGTTTTGTTCTGGATATATTTTTGTAGGTATTTTACCCTCGTCAGAGCTTACAGTTTTTTTAATCGATTCTTGTGGACTAATGTTTTTATACCTCATATCTCGTGATATTATCGTGTGATTTTTGGTGTGATATCTAAAAGGAAGTGACATGATGTAAGCAAAATTTTAAGAGAAATACTATTAATATACATTGTTGAAAATTAAATGTTAAAACTGATCGAGTCTAAGGGATCAATCTAATTAAAATTATTTATTTAAGAGCCAATTATTTTCTCATATGAAACTTCGAAAATTACATATATCATCAATTTTTTTATTATGGAAAAGTTGAAAAGTTTTTTGCAAGTTTTTGTAGATAAAGATAGCGAAATTCCACTTCAGGGAATGGGGACAAGAAAAAGGAAATTCGTAGCAATAAGAAAGAGAAAAAGGAAAGGGGAAAGAAATAGAAAGAAAAGGAAAGAAATAATGAAGAAAATTGGAAGAAGAAGTGAAAATAAGAAAGGAAAGTTTATGTTAGAATGTAGGCGAGCCGAAACACTGTTTCAGAGAGTCGAAAGAGAGATAGAAGCATTACAAAATGTAGCTAATTTAATTCAACTCTATCCGTGAAAGGGACATACCAAAAAACTATGTATATGTAAAGAAATCAAAAATGTGTGTCTCTGTGCGTATGTGTGTGTGAGTACTTACAGAAATATTGCTATAGTTTACTTCTGGTCCGCTACCCTGCAAAATAAACAAGAAATAAACATAAAAATTATGAAAAAAATTCTTATATTACACAATTTATTTACAACTACATTTTCAAATAAACAGACGGTAGAATTAATAACGGACCTACATTTTGCAGCCAGCAAGTCAGACAGTTTCTGCATGAATGGGTGGGGGACACTGCGGCTAAGATGTGCATACATGCCATCAGGCAACGGCATTACGGAAAGAAACCATGGCACCATAAAATGGAATGCCGCCAGGAAGAAGTGTCCCATGACAGAAGCAACGTACTGGTACAATGTTGCGCCGAAATACAGCGTGTCAATCGCACCTTCGAATGCCATCTACACGTACCGGGCTCAGGTAAAATGGTTCGACGTTGTTCAGTCATCTAGCGACGAGATAGTGGCCATATGTTGTAAGAGATCCCGTTTAGTTGAAACCGCTAGGAAATAGATATATCACTAAATTCAACCGGGGGTGAAAGACTGGAGCGGTCAATCTGTCCTGGTCAATGGAATTTCAGACCAAGCGCGTGATCTCCGCCCTGCTTTGGAGGCGAACCATTCGATGACTTAGAAAAGTGATGAGGACAGGGAGTAGTCGTCCGGCGGCGGAGTATTAATGGATGGTGCCAGTGGTCCCCTCGAAAATATAACAGCTCGTCGCGCAATTTGGCAGAGAAATCTCAGGTGCACATATTCCTACAAAGGAGCACTATAAAGGAGCACTCGGACCAAAAGGACTTATGTGTGATCAGGAGATCGGGGGTGGTGTCTGCCATCATGTAAATCCAAGAAGAAAGAGAGTAAGGGTTTAGAGAGTAAGTGCCGAGAGACCCGGGATTGAAACCAGAGCGAATTTCTTGCAAGAGAGTATCTTATTTTTCTGTTTTTTTTTTTTAATTTTATTTGCTGGCCGATAATGAGAATTCGCTGTTTTGCATATGCGAATTCTCGGTGTTATAAAATGAGGAAGAGGTTTCGTCTGGTGGGAAGAAAATTTTGAAGTAGCGATATTGAACCCCAGGCGGACAGAGAGACGACCCAGGCCAAAAGAAGAAGAAATTCTTACAAAAACTTGATAGAATTAAATATTTAAATGCATACTATCTTAAACACGTAGATATGAACATAATTCAATTGTTCAAGAAATGCTTCAGAATTAATTTAAAAACACACAATTATCGAATCATTTAATATCTTTTCTTATTATTTCATAGACGTAGTCATTATTTACAAAGCAATCGACACTCGCCTTAGCTAATGTCTTTTAGTTTTAATGATAATTTTATTATAGTCTCTTTGCTTGTCCATTTCTATAGATAGTGTGTTGAAAGATGTACATATGAAATGTTGAGCAGATTTGAAATAACTGACTCACCCTGAAGCGTCCATTTTTCCAATGGTAGTACCTCATGTAATCGTGCATGATTTCATAGAAGCAGTCAGCAATGTACAAAGCACTCAGCACTCGTCTTAACTAAAGTCTTTTAGTCTTGATCATTTTTACTATAGCCTCTTTGCGTATCTATTTCTATAGATAGTGTGTTGAAAGATGTCGATATGAAATGTAATCGTGCATGATTTCATAGAAGCAGTCATTATTTACAAAGCACTCGACACTCGTCTTAGCTAATCTGTTTTACTCTTAATGATCATTTTTACTATAGCCTCTTTGCGTATCTATTTCTATAGATAGTGTGTTGAAAGATGTCGATTTGAAATGTAATCGTGCATGATTTCATAGAAGCAGTCATTATTTACAAAGCACTCGGCACTCGTCTTAGCTAATCTCTTTTAGTCTTAATGATTATTTTACTGTAGCCTCTTTGCTTATCCAATTCTATAGATAGTGTGCTGAAAGATGTAGATATGAAATGTTGAGCAGATTCGAAATAATTGACTCACCCTGAAGCGTCCGTTTTTCCACTGGTAGTACCTCAAGTAATCGTACATGATTTCATAGAAGCAGTCATTATTTACAAAGCAGTCAACACTCGTCTTAGCTAATGTCTTTTAGTTTTAATGATAATTTTACGATAGACTCTTTCCTTATCCATTTCTATAGATAGTGTGTTGAAAGATCTAGATATGAAATGTTAAGTAGATTCAAAATAACATACTCACATTGAAACGTCCGTTCTTACAGTGGAAGTAACTCTTGTAATCGTGCATGATTTCATAAAAGTTGTCATTATTTAGAAAGCACTCAACACTCGTTTTAGCTAATGTCCTTTAGTCTCAATGATCATATTACTATAGCCTCTTTGCTGATCCAGTTCTATAGATACTGTGTTGAAAGATGTCGATATGAAATGTTGAGCAGATTCAAAATAGATTTACTCACCCTGAGGCGTCCGTTCGTCCAGTGGAAGTACCTCATGTAATCGTGCATGATTTCATAGAAGCAGTCATTATTAACAAAGCACTCGACACTCGTCTTAGCTAATGTGTTTTAGTCTTAATGAACATTATACTATAGCCTCATTGCTTATACATTTCTATAGATAGTGTGTTGAAAGATGTTGATATGAAATGTTGATCAGATTCGAAATAATTGACTCACTCTGAAGCTTCCATTCTTCCAGTGGAAGTACCTCATGTAATCATAAATGATTTCATAGAAGCAGTCATTATTTACAAATCACTCGACACTCGTCTTAGCTAATTTCTTTTAGTCTTAATGAACATTATACTATAGCCTCATTGCTTATCCATTTCTATAGATAGTGTGTTGAATGATGTACATATGAAATGTTGAGTAGATTTGAAATAACTGACTCACCCTGAAGCGTCCATTTTTCCAATGGTAGTACCTCATGTAATCGTGCATGATTTCATAAAAGTTGTCATTATTTACAAAGCACTCAACACTCGTCTTAGCTAATGTCCTTTAGTCTCAATGATCATATTACTATAGCCTCTTTGCTGATCCAGTTCTATAGATACTGTGTTGAAAGATGTAGATTTGAAATGTTGAGCAGATTCGAAATAGATTTACTCACCCTGAGGCGTCCGTTCGTCCAGTGGAAGTACCTCATGTAATCGTGCATGATTTCATAGAAGCAGTCATTATTAACAAAGCACTCGACACTCGTCTTAGCTAATGTGTTTTAGTCTTAATGAACATTATACTATAGCCTCATTGCTTATACATTTCTATAGATAGTGTGTTGAAAGATGTTGATATGAAATGTTGATCAGATTCGAAATAATTGACTCACTCTGAAGCTTCCATTCTTCCAGTGGAAGTACCTCATGTAATCATAAATGATTTCATAGAAGCAGTCATTATTTACAAATCACTCGACACTCGTCTTAGCTAATGTCTTTTAGTCTTAATGAACATTATACTATAGCCTCATTGCTTATCCATTTCTATAGATAGTGTGTTGAATGATGTACATATGAAATGTTGAGTAGATTTGAAATAACTGACTCACCCTAAAGCGTCCATTTTTCCAATGGTAGTACCTCATGTAATCGTGCATGATTTCATAGAAGCAGTCATTATTTACAAAGCACTCGACACTCGTCTTAGCTAATGTCCTTTAGTCTCAATGATTATTTTACTATAGCCTCTCTGCTTATCCATTTCTATAGATAGTGTGTTGAAAGATGTAGATTTGAAATGTTGAGCAGATTCGAAATAGATTTACTCACCCTGAGGCGTCCGTTCGTCCAGTGGAAGTACCTCATGTAATCGTGCATGATTTCATAGAAGCAGTCATTATTAACAAAGCACTCGACACTCGTCTTAGCTAATGTCCTTTAGTCTCAATGATCATATTACTATAGCATCTTTGCTGATCCATTTCTATAGATACTGTGTTGAAAGATGTAGATTTGAAATGTTGAGCAGATTCAAATGACCCACCCTGAAGCATCCGTTCGTTCTTCTCGTGGAAGATTTCATAGATAAATCAACATTTAAATACATATAGGAATCGGTAGATATGTAATATAACAATCTGGCCCCACCCGAGGAAGGCTGATGCAAGCGGGGGTGTTTCCGGTCGTTGAAAGGAACGGATGTTTGTTTGACCTTATTTCCGGCAGTAGCGGAAATGGCTACAGAGGCAAACAGAACAGGTGTCTCTGAGAATTACGTGGGCGTGCGTGGGCGAGGCAAAACCGGAAGAAAAAGTCCCGGTTTGGAGATTATAAAAAGACCTCGGCGCACGGATTCACCAGACAGACCAGAGTAGCAGTAGAGAGAGAGAGACACAACAGATACGACGACACTCCCGTCAACCCTTAGAAGTGCGCTCTCTCACTCTCTGTTCCCTAGGCTACACGGTTCATCGTCATTAATAAAAATATAACTTATATTTTTATATATATGCGTGTTTGTTGTTTGTCGATATACAACAGATATGCATGAATGAGATAGATAGATAGATAGATAGATAGATAGATAGATAGATAGATAGATAGATAGACTCACCAAGAAACGTCCGTTTTTGGCATGGAAATACCTCATGTAATCGTGCATGATTTCATAGAAGCAGTCGCAGATGTAGTCCACCCTAAACATGTCCATGTTGTTTTTGCCGTAGAAACCTGAAATTAAGGTATAAATTGAGATTTCTGATTAATTTTTAAACAAAACAAATACTACAGAATCAATGTTATTTCCTATTTTGTACCTGTAATTACTCTATCTTTTTCGAATCCTGGGCTTGACGATAAATTACTTCCGGCAGCAAAGCTTCTGATTAAGAGATTAGAAGTTTTGAGGAGCATGGGACCACCTCATAAATGCTATTGTACTCAGATTTACCATTACCCAAGATGGTAGCACCTGTTATGGTCGCGGCTATGTTAAAATAGTGTTTTTGTTCTCAGTTGTTTTCCTAGAAATGTACAAAAATGTATTTTTGTATAAATACCGGAAATATATTTGTAAAAATTGACTAGTAGTAAAACATTTTCATTGCAAAATGACAATCAATGTTATACTAAAAGTATATGAATACATATATATAAATAAATATATATATATATATATATATATATATATATATATACATTTGAGTACACACAATTTAAATGGGATGATATGCCACCAACGCCTTTTTTGTGGGTAGTTTTCTGCTATTTTTGAATATTAATCCTTCCTATTATTTGTGTATTTATATATATATATTATTAAGCCATTCAAGTTTTTAAAAAAATGATGTATTTCATACTATTTTTAAGTGGATAATTCTAAATTAAAATAGAATTGTTCTTTTGTTATTATGACATTGCAAAATTTTACAAGGCTAGGAAGCAAAGATGAACTCGTCCGTATCACCCTAAATTTTCTTCATTCTTCCATTGATGAAACTGCAATATATGTAATTATTAAATATTTATAAATTCATTTGATGCACATGTTATTGTGCAATATTAACAAAAGAATCATTCTATTTTCATTTACTATTATTCACTTGGCAATAAATACTAAAAATTACTACGAAATACCAAATTTTTAAAAACACTGGGGTCACCTAAAATTATGACCGGTAGTGTATATATATATATATATATATATATATATATATATATATAATTTCAGTTGTTTATAGATAAATATACCGATACATGGATCGCATCAGAATAATCCAATTATGACCGGTAGTGTATATATATATATATATATATATATATATATATATACATATATATATTTATATATATATAATTTCAGTTGTTTATAGATAAATATACCGACATATGGATCGCATCAGATTAAATCCAATTATGACCGGTAGTGTATATATATATATATATATATAATTTCAGTTGTTTATAGATAAATATACCGATATATGTATCGCATCAGATTAAATCCAATTATGACCGGTAGTATATATATATATATATATATATATATATATATATATATATATTCCCTGCTGTCAAGCTCATGGAGAGGGAGACAACAGCGTCGGCTCAGTTTATTAGAGAGACAATAGCAAGACAGAAGTGTTCATTCTCTTAATTCACAGTTATTAAAATTAATACCAGTTATGAAAGCATTTGCTGCGTGTTTGCTCTTTATTAGTGGCTAATTATTTTATTTTCTTGCAAAAATTTCGTAGTCGAGTAGAGCAGAATATATATATATATATATATATATATATATATATATATAAATATATATATAAATATAAATATATGTTGTTTCATATATATATATATATATATATATATATATATATGTTGTCTCATATATATATATATGTTGTCTCATATATATATATATATATATATGTGTTTCATATATATATATATATATATGTTGTCTCATATATATGTATATATATATATATATGTTGTTTCATATATATATATATATATATATATGTTGTCTCATATATATATATATGTTGTTTCATATACATATATATATATATATGTTGTCTCATATATATATATATATATATATATGTTGTTTCATATATATATATATATATGTTGTCTCATATATATATATATATATATATGTTGTTTCATATATATATATATGTTGTCTCATATATATATATATATATATGTTGTTTCATATATATATATATATATATATATATAACAGAAATAGGCGTTATTCACAACGAGAGAAATTGGTATAGAAGATAAAAGTTTTATTGAAAGCGTAGATTTATTTCTATTATTATTATGTAATTTTTCATCATATTTCGATTTCTGCTATGGTCGCACTATCCACCAAGTCTGCGAGAAAACCTGAGGCAGGTCGTGGAGTGTTGTTATGACTCCATTTCATGTTTTTTTCTATCTTCCCTAATATCCCTAGCGTTACATAGACAAACAACTTCTTAGTGTGTCGGCTGTCCTTAACAAGACAATTTTTTGTATATCTCTTAACCTGGGGTTTCCAGGGATTCTTTCAATGTGTTGTTTTGTTCCATTTTTTATCATTCCATTTACACCTACTATCACTGGTACGATTCTGGTTTTCAATTTCCACACTTTTTCTATTTCAATTTCTAGGTTTTTATATTTTGACAGTTTTTCAAAGTCCTTGGTTGCTATGTTACAATCCGCTGGACAAGCCATATCAATTAATAGTCAAGTTTTTAATTTTCTGGTTTTTAACAATGATATCCGGCCTATTTGCTTCAATTTTTCTGTCTGTTTAGATGGTGTAATCCCATAGAATGGTGATATCTTCTATTTCTGTAACCGGTGCTTGGTGATGTTCATACCAGTGTATATTTATATATTTTCCATAGTGTTTGCACATTGTACAATGTAAATATTGACCCGCTCTATCGTGACGATTTTTATATTCATTTGGAGCAAGTACAGAACAGCCTGAGATTAGATGGTCTATTTTTTCTTGGTATTTATTACAGAACATGCATTTTGAATCCACATTATTATGTATAATATTTGCCTGAAAGTTCCTAGTGAAAAGACTTTGGTCTTGCATAAAATCTTCAGTTTCAGACTTTAATCTAGATGCACGCAAACATCGATGAGTATTAACTTTATCAACATTGGATTTATTAGCACGTCCTGGATATTCGCCATGCAGAGGTTTGTTTTGTCAGCGTTGTTTCATCTGTTCAAGTGCTTTATCCTTGGCTTTCTTTTTCATATTTTTTGCCGCAATAGTTGGTTCTTGACTTCCGTTTTGCTTTTCTAAAGAATCTACTAAATGTAAATTTTGTTTGTATTTCCTGCCTTCTTTTATTATTGAATATTTTTTCTTTTATTATTATTATTATTATTATTATTATTATTATTATTATTATTATTATTATTATTACTTGATTTTTGTATAACATATTAAGTGTCCATAATGATATTTGTGTCTCTACATGTGTTTCGAGTTCAATGTTGACTTGTGACTTTACATATCGAGAACTGTTTATTTTCTGACAGCCTAAAATATAGTGTATATATATGGATGAGTGGTCGGTGAGCAGGTCAGAAAGTGAATGTTTTTTTTTGTTTTGTTTTTCACACTTCCTCGTTAAATTTCTTCCGTTTAGGCATCATTCATCTGTCATCGACCAGAAAAATGTTTGCACTGAATTGCTAAATTTTACTGCGTCTTATATTTCGAAATCGTTTTCAGTGATTTTGATTCAATTTTACGTATCATTTAGTTTTTTTTTTTGTTTTTGGAATACTATTTTTTGCAACGGCTCGCATTTTAGCGCGTTTAAATTTAGTCCTTGTGTGTTTGTGTGTGTGTGTGTGTGTGTGTGTGTGTGTGTGTTTTTCATGTTGTTTTGTTGATGGGAGCCTTGTACTCTTTTGTAAATATATTTCTTCCTGCATCATGAGTGTGTCATAATCTGCATTTTGATAGATAGGCATTACTCTGTATTTACGTCCACTACATTCGTGTAAATGTTGGGAAACGTACAATTTCTTGTTATTGACTAGTTTACTACTACTTCTGTGCAGGGTACACTTTTATTGAGGCTTTCTGTAATCCCACATATATTTTTGAGCATTCATCGCATTTTAGTGTATAAATTTTTTTTTTTTTAATATCACCCCAAGCAAGGCAGTGACGCCACTGATGCGCATGGGGCTACTTAAGAGTAGAATGATAGGAAAAAAAAGAAAGCCGGGAACCCCATCCTAAACAGGAAACAAGGGATGAGCCTCTTCACCTGTTCAAAAGACGTGGGTGGAGTGTGAACCAGGCGATAGTTAAGTCTATCTACTCCAATTGAGAACAAAAAAAGAGAAAAGAAAAGAAAAGCGAAAGAAAATTGGGAAAAAGAAAAAAAAAAGAAAAAGCCGGGAACCACATCCTAAACAGGAAACAAGGGATGAGCCTCTACACCTGTTCAAAAGACGTGGATGGAGTGTGAACAAGGCGATAGTTAAGTCTATCTACTCCAATTGAGAACAAAAAAAAGAGAAAAGAAAAAAAGTGAAAGAAAATTGGGAAAAAGAAAAAAAAAGAAAAAGCCGGGAACCACATCCTAAACAGGAAACAAGGGATGAGCCTCTACACCTGTTCAAAGACGTGGGTGGAGTGTGAACCGGGCGATAGTTAAGTCTATCAAATTACGTTTTTACTGTTCAAATTTGTTTTTATTTCGAATGTAAATTATTGCGTTGCATACCCCACATCTTTTTTGTTGAATTTTGTCACCCCCTGTGTTGTGCTTAGTTCGAAAGTTGATGAGGTTAGTAGATTTTTAAAGTTTTTCAGTTGCGTTCACTTTTAATTATTTTAGTTTTCTTTGAGATTTCTTTTATTTTATCATTTTTGTTGAATAATTCTATGCGTCTTTTTATCTTTGCAAATAATTCTAGATTGTTTTGTTTTTTGTGTGTGGAGACGTATACGAGAATGGTTTCTTCTTTTTCGTGTATTTTTTGTAAATTCCGGATAGATTCTAATGTTATTTATTCTGCCAATTGGAAACCCTTGTTTATTGTTTATTGTCATTTGTAGTGTTTTTTGTGTTTTCTTCTAAGCGTATTTTACGAAGGGTTTTATCTGATACTATTGTGCAAATTCGTCGTGTTAGAGAGTAGCGGATGGATTTTAGAAAATGCTTAGTGTGGTGTCTCTTGAAATACAGGTATTGTTGGATGTCTGTGGGTTTAATGATAAATGTCCGCGATTTTGTATTTTTTTTTTGTTTTGTTTTTATGAGTATGTTTAGGAATGGTAATTCATCATAGCTAGATTTTAGTGTGAACTTAATTTTGAAGTGCAACGGTACATATTCCAAAATGAAAATAAAAATAAGAATAAAAATAAAAAAGAGGAATAAAAAAATATATATATATATATATATATATATATATATATATATATATGTGTTAGGGCGCTCTCCACCATTTTAATGATAAATGGACTATTCCATGCACTGCAAATAGTGGTAGTGTCAAGACCTCACTGTTGTTGGCGTTAATGTCAGTTGGCATTTGCCTCTGCAACTGCGACACTGTCAGTCTCTGCCTTCGGGTAGAGGGCGCTCTCTGCTTCCGAGCAGAGAGCAATAACCCAGTCGTGGTTCCGCCGAAGGGTAGAATCACGACTGTTTAAAAATAGACAGACATTTTTTGGCCGGGTCATATAGCCCGGAAACCCCACTTATAACTGACCATGTGTTACATGTTGCCCTTAGTGGGGGGGACAACTAAATATAGTTGGCGGTAATGTCACAGTAGCGATATACCAGTGCTAGAGTGATTGGAACTGTGCTAACAAGTCAGTCGGATACTTCCGGTAGTCAACCGGAAGTGATTATAATCGGACTCTACATCGTACGAGGAGACGTACAATTAATACCTTGTTTGCTGTATGATTACTAACCCCACTTTGTAAATACTATTTTCTTCCGTAATACATTTATTTAATATAATTTTATGTTGTTCGTATTTATTACCGCAAACTCAACAATATATATATATATAATTTCAGTTGTTTATAGATAAAATTAATTACCCATATATGGATCGCATCAGATTAAATCCAATTTTAGCGATCGAGAATTTCAACTACTATCATGATGTAACAATATCATTAATTATTTCACTTTTTGGAAAACATTTAAAGTCATTGAATATAGTACTTATCCTAAAATCAAGAAATAGTTATATATGTAATACTTACCATGTTCTCTGGCCAAGTACCTGGCAATGGCCATTGTTTCGGGCATCTTGTTCTGGCCATCAATGTCCAAAACAGGGACACAGTAGCTGGGCATATCTGTAAGAAAAAAGAACAGATTTAATCATTTAAAAGAGGGAAAATGGATGCAAAGTCGTGACGATGATGGTCATATTAGCAGTTCCCTTATAAGGAAATATTCGGAATTCATTGACCAAGCAGTCGCTGATATAACCTTTTAAGTGTAGTGTTTTGGGATAAGATAGAGAAAAATACGTATTATACATGGAAATAGCAGCCGATTTACAATGTATAATGTTTAACATTTCATCCTTTTATTCACTGAATATTTTCACAGGCTGTCGAGTGTTAAGAACGTCAGCATTGAGGTCATGACTACTCCACTTTCGCAATGGTCGATTCCTAAAGGAGGACATAGATAAGATATAATCGGTCCCAGCATGTGGCAGCGTCAGGAGTATCGACCTGAGGCGATGATCCCACTGTGTTATTCTATTGACCAGGGAAGATTATCCCAGACTGTGTTGTTGATGTGATTATCGACCTGGGGATATGACTCCCATGTGTGGCACTGTTTGGATTATTGACCTGGCGAGATGATCCCAGTGTTTGAGTCTATTAGGATTATCAGAATTGACGAATTATCCCAGCTTTTGGTGCCGTTAGAATAACTGACCTGAGTACATGATCCCAGTATGTTGCTCTAATAAGATTATCGGCCGAGGGAGATTATACAGCCGTTGGTATTTTCGTCTAGAGAAAATAATATCAAAATGTAGAGCTGATTAGATTATCGGCATAGCGGCGATAGCTCAATTGGGATTATAGGTCTGTGGAGATAATTTCAACGTATGATTCCGTTGGGATTATCTGTCTGCAAAGCTGATCCCAGTTTTGCAATATTTGGATTATCGATCTGGGAAGATACCGTCAAAATTATCTGCCTTGGAATATGATCCCAGAGTGTGCCACCGTCAAGATTACAGGCCTAGGTTTTTAATTCCAGTGTGTGGCAAGAGTGGGATTATTAGTCTGGACAGATAATCCTTGTTTGTGAAACACTCTGGATTATCGACATGAAAAGATATACAGAAATAGATTTTTACTTGCAAAATGCCTTCAAAAATTTTACTATTTCAAGAATAAATCTAAATAAATTTAAAATCGTTTGTATTCAATTCATTGAGTTAAAAACATATTCAAATAGAATTTAAAGTATGAATTACCACAAGCTAATTATATATTTTTGACTTTATTCGATAAAGAAAAAATAATAAAAATAGTAAAAGATAGCAAAAACACAATGAATAAGATTTGTTATATAATTTGATTGATCATAATTAATAAAAACAAACACAAAAAAAATAGATAAAAATAGTTTTTTATAATCTTTTCATCCTAAAGCCAAAATTGTTGGCAATCAATCTACCACAGAAAGAAATGGCAACATACTGCGTGAAAATCTTTTGGCTAGTCAGTCATATGATCACTCAATCGTCTATCACGGACAGCCCTTGATTGATAAGAATAAAAATATCTAATAGCAGAACTGATTGGGTTCTATAGCCTTGGCTGGCAATCAGTATATCGCATAAAGAACTGGTGACCTATTACGGCAAAATCTTCTGGCTAATCAATAATTGATAAGAAGAGAAATAATCCCTAAAGCGTCTGACACGGATATCACTTAATTAATTGACATGGCTAAAAAGAACTCATAGTAGAACTGATTGGGTTCTATAGTCTTGCTTGGCAACCAGTTAACCACAAAAAAAAAATGGCAACTATTGTGGGAAAATCTTCTGTCTAGTCAGACATTGATCAGAAAAGACATGATCTCTCAAGCGTCTTCACAGACAAGACTTAACTGAGTGATATGAATAAACGTATCTAATAGAATAATAAATTGGGTTTATAACCTTGGTTGGTAACCATCTACTGCAGAAAGAAAAGACAACCTACTGTGGAGAAATCTTCTGCCCAATCATGTTTCTTTCGGGACATCATCACCGGAGCGTGTATCACGCATGGCAATTAATTTATAGATAGGGACAAAGGGACTGAAAATCACTACAGTTCTATCGCCTTAGTTGTCAAACGGTCTAAGGTGGAAAGAAATAGCAACCTGCTGCGGAAAGTCCTTCTCACTAGACAGTCATGGATCGTAAGAGACATGATCGCCCAAACGGGTATCACGTATGGAACTTAATTTATAGATATGGATAAAGGGACTGAAAAACACTACAGTTCTATCGCCATAGTTGTCAAACGGTCTAAGGTGGAAAGAAATAGCAACCTGCTGCGGAAAGTCCTTCTCACTAGACAGTCATGGACCGAAAGAGACATGATCGCCCAAACGGGTATCACGTATGGAACTTAATTTATAGATATGGATAAAGGGACTAAAAACACTACAGTTCTATCGCCATAGTTGTCAAACGGTCTAAGGTGGAAAGAAATAGCAACCTGCTGCGGAAAGTCCTTCTCACTAGACAGTCATGGACCGAAAGAGACATGATCGCCCAAACGGGTATCACGTATGGAACTTAATTTATAGATATGGATAAAGGGACTGAAAAACACTACAGTTCTATCGCCTTAGTTGTCAAACGGTCTACCGTGGAAAGAAATAGCAACCTGCTGCGTAAAGTCCTTCTGACTCAACAGTCATTGATCGATAGTGGAATTATCGCTCAAACGGCTATCAACGGCTACCCTATTTTGATTAACTAAATTCATTTTTATCCAAAGGCACCCGGTTTACACCCAGTATAGCTTTCATAGCCTTTTTATACTGGTTACAATTAAGTCAGTTTAGTGCCATTCATGATACGCGCTGTAGGCGATCATGTCTCAAAAGAGACATGACTGACTAGGGATAAGATTAAACCTGCAGTAGGTTGCCATTGCTTTCTGCAGTAAACTGGTTACCAGCCAAGGCTCTAGAACCCAATCTATCCTATTATTTAACCCATAAGTGGAGGGAAAAGACGGATTAATATGTTTCCCAAAGGAATTTGCGCGTAAGTGAATGCGAGGTATTCAACTGGAATTCGAACTCGGCTCCCTGATTTAAGACATTTCTATAAAAGTATAAGTTTGAAAAAAAATATCTATTAAGATAAAAGAATAAATAATTCTTACCATTCCTGTATTTGTCCCATTCGTTGAATTCGAACCTTTTGTCGGTGTATGGAACGCCGGCAGCGGCCATCAACATACGACAGATCTCGGCACGTCCACGGCCATTGAAGTAGTAGAGAGTGTAGTTAGGCATGGTCAGATCGATGTAGATGTTTGCGAATGCAAAAGAAAGTTGCACGGTTGCAAGGAGTCTTTCTGTTTATTTTTGCTGCACTTACCTGCTTTGATATCGCTTATATATAAAACTAGTGACTCAGGATTGTATTTGCTGATCGGCCAACAACGACAAGAATAACCAGAACTCTTTCTCAAGGTTATGTAATCGTCATTTAAAATCAATGCTCGTTTCGAAGCTATAATAACTTTTATTAAGCTGCAAGACGACCTTGCAAGCTGCAGTTGAAAAATATAAACATGTCTTTAATCATTTAACTAACTTAAGAGTCTCTCCTCCTAATTCTGATTTTATCGTTGCGTCTCTGATGCATATACTTCGTAAAGGAGAAGAAACTGCAGTGACACACCAAAAAAGGACAGGTTAGTTGATTCAGACAAATTAAATTAATGGCATGCCTCTGGCTTTGTTCATATGGCGCTTAACCTGCTAAAACAATGGTGTTTAAAAGTTGTTAAGTAATTACGAGGGACACCTGGCTAACCTGGTGAGGTGTCTGGACGAACCGGCATCAAGAGATAAGACATGGAAACCAACATTGAAATTAAATAGCTGGTGTGATAACCACCAGAACGCTAATTAAAAGTCAGTGGTCATCAACTGGAAATAATTCCAAAATATTCGTGAAAGCAACAGCCAAAATGATTCTAAGCAAAGAAGTACCTCGGGAAATGCATTGGAAAAAAGCCGATATGGTACTTTTTTTTTATTATCATATCGCACCAAGCAAGGCAGTCTATTGCCACTGGTGCACAGAGGGTTACATAGGAGGAAAGTTATGAGAAAGAGTGACAGGGTACAGGACGTGTCAGGAAGTGGGTAAGAGAAGGTTTAATCAACTGACAGTTGAGTAAACGGAAAAAAGAGCATAGAGAGAGGTTGCAAGTTAGTGAGATAAGAGATGACTATTGACTTTACACTTAAACACATGGAATCGGTGGGAAGCACGTAAACGGAACGGAATTTCACAGGCTGGAAGTGTGAGAGAAGAAGCTGATGGAGTAGAAATTGCGTTTACATTTTATTGCTTTCAGAGTAAAAGAGACCTAGTTGCTAATCTGGTATAAATTCATACATAGGGGACATCAGTGAGCTAAGTTCATCAGAGCAGAAGCCGTGAAAGTACTTGTAAAAGAGACACAGGGAAGCCACATTGGTATAAATTCATACATAGGGGACATCAGTGAGCTAAGTTCATCAGAGCAGAAGCCGTGAAAGTACTTGTAAAAGAGACACAGGGAAGCCACATTGCGCCGTTGAGAAAGTGACTGTATCTTGGCTGCTGGATCGGGATCGATCACATTACAGATTCCCTGTTGTATTTTGTCAAGGATCCCTAGTTAGATAGCAGGGGCACTTGACTAGATATTTTTTTTAATCATATCACCCCAAGCAAGGCGAAAACGCCACTGATGTGCAGGGAGCTACGGAAGAGTGAACAGATTGGAAAAGAGAAAGCCGGAAACCTAAACAGGAAACAAGGGATGAGCCTCTTCATCTGTTCAATAGACGTGGGTGGAGTGTGAACCGGGCGATAGTTTAGTCTATCTACTCCAATTGAAAAAAATAAAACGAAAAAAGTGAAAAGATTGGAAAAGAGAAAACCGGAAACCGCATCCTAAACAGGAAACAAGGGATGAGCCTCTTTACCTGTTCAATAGACGTGGGTGGAGTGTGAACCGGGCGATATTTTAGTCTATCTACTCCAATTGTTTAGTCTATCTACTCCAATTATGGCAGCAGTATGAAAATACTATCCATTATTTACGGCCATAGCACGTTGAAACACCGGTTCCTGTACGATCACTAAAAATGTTTCTACACTAATTCATCAACATTTAAGAGGTGAATGTTTGCCTGGAAATGAAGATGAACTAGGTAGTCTGATGAAGTGCCTGACCAAATCAGCATCCACACATGTCATGGTAATCAATAACGAAAAAACAAAATGTTGTATCACTGAGGTGGATACAATACTGTTGTGGAGTAGTTTTCCGTACTGAAGGTAATAATCGTGCTATGTCGGTTGTAATCAACTTAACGTACCCAAAATTTTAGAAACTTTTAGTAATCTTTCACTGAAAGCTGACTCCTTAGTATTCAGCTCACTGCCAACTAATATCAACTGCCTAGTAGTTCTACTGAACTCCAATAGAAGTTTAAAGAATTCCTATGAACTTCCCAAGAACTTCTTGTTATCTCTTATTAATATAGGTGGGAGAGTCCATTATCTGAGTAATAGGTATGTTTCTTCATAACATATACACAGAGAAAGTGTTATACGGTATTATTCAGCACAATATCCGGTGCTAAACGGATATACACAGAACAGTAATGCGGGAAAAGTTTCTTCATTGTCAGCCATTGATCGAAAGAGACATGATCTCTCAAGCGTCTATCAGGGATAGCACTTAAATTATTGATATGGATAAAAAAAATTGAATGGCAGGACAGATTGGGTTCTTTTGCCTTGGTTGGCAACCAGTCGATCGCAGAAATAATTGGCAACCTAGTGCGGCAAAATCTTCTGGATAATCAAACATTGATAGGAAAAAAACCTGATCTCTCAAGTGTCTGTCACATGTAGCATTTAATTGACTGGTAAGGATTAAAGGATCTAATAGCAGGATTGATTGGGTTCTATAGCCTTGGTTGGCAACCAGTCTACCGCAGAAAGCAATGGCAACCTACTGCGGGATAATCTTCTGCCCAGTCAGTCATGTCTCTTTCGAGACATGATCGCCCAAGCGTGTTTCACGTATGGCTCTGAACTGACTGACTGACTGACTGAATATAATAGTTGGAATCATAATTACTTCTAATGGGCATAAAGTCGGGGATCAGTTTTCTATTGTTCTAAAGTAATAAACTGATCACCCACTAATTACTACTTAATATAATAAATCTCTTCCCCCATCTAGCTATGAGACAAATAACAGGACAGATTGGGTTCTATAGCCTTGGTTGGCAACCAGTCTACCGCGGAAAAAAATGGCAACCTACTGCGGGAAAACCTTTTGCCTTATCAGTCATTGTTCGGAAGATATAATGACAGACAAGACAGAACTTACGAGACAGAGAGGAGGAGTTTTTCCCGCATGTGTTCGAATCTCATCCTCATCACCAATCTGTTGCATCACCGAGGTAGATACGATACACAGAGAAAGTTTGCTGCTGTATTATTCAGTACAATATCCTGTGCTAAACGGATATACATAGAACAGTACAATAGTTACAAAGAAAGACAAGACAGAACTTACAAAAGGGGGATGTAAGGTTTATATCGCAATTGTCACAGAAGCAATCAGTTCGAATATTACTCGAATAATCCTTCAAAGATTACGTCTCGAATTCTACTATTCTTTACGTAAATAGATCATTTCAGACAATGAGCCTTTCCATATGTGAGAATGCTGCAGAGAAGTCAGCCACTCTACAACGTAAAGCTGGTAAGGAATTGTAAGGAAACCCATCGCGATACAAATTATAGTCAGTGGTCAGCAACTGAAGACGATGAAATAATTCAAATAACTTTAGTGACATTAACAGCTAAGACGGCTCCTAGGTAAGAAGTCAACAGAATACGGTTGCAATGGCGTGGTTTAATCCAGCAAGATGCAGACACTTAATCTGAGATTGCTGCATCCGCTTGTTTTGCCCTTTCTCTTGTATGCATGGCAGGCAAGGATTCTAATCAGCAGGGTTTTGTTTTCATCCATCTCAGGAATGCTATTTGTACGCAGGCTGTCGACGTAAAATGAAACATAGGAAAAAGACAGAGTATAGGGAGGATTTACAAAAGGACAAAAGATGATCCCCGATTCAAGAAAAATGGATGATAGCAATTTTTGAAGATAGTAGCTATCAAAGAAATATGCATTGAGGTGCACTGGTTAACGGCTTGGAACAAGAAATCAAGAAGTCCAGTTCGAATTCCTTGCCTTTACCTACGCACAAATACCCTTGGAAAAGGTATTAATCCCTCCTTTCTCTCTAGTTATGGGTTAATTAACAGGATAGATTGGGTTCTATAGCCTTGGTTAAAAAACAAGTCTACTGCAGAAAGTAATGGTAACATACTGCGGGATAATCTTTTGTCCAGTCAGACATGTCTATTTCGAGTGTGTATCACGTATGGCATTTTCTTTAATCATATCAACCCGAGCAAGGCGGTAACGCCACTGATGTTCAGGGGGCTACATAGGAGTGAGAAGATTGGAAAAGAGAAAACCGAAAACCGCATCCTAAACAGGAAACAAGGGATGAGCCTCTTAACCTGTTCAATAGACGTGGGTGGAGTGTGAACCGGGCGATTGTTTAGTCTATCTAACTGGTTTATTTATTAGGGAAGCATTTCTCCAGAGAAGAAACTGTTGGAAATGATGACAGGTTTTTGGGACACCCTTTATAACTATTTGAGCCCAAGAAAGGCAGCAACGAGAATGAAAACCTAAGAATATCGAGGATCAAGGATTGAGGAAAAGACAAAAAAGGAAGAGTTCAAGAAGACGAAAGATGGCGATTGGCCTTGCACTTAAATCTTTGAAGAATGCTGTTATTAGGGAAGCAAGTAAACGGAAGGTAGCTCAATAGAAAATAAATTGTTCGAAAAATGCCAATATTTTGGGATACCCTGTATAACCATTTGACCCCTACTAGTTTGCAGGAAGTTACAGAGAGCGAAAGTGAAAGAGAATGTGAAACCTGAAAACGGGGAGGATTGAGGAAAGGACAATAAAAGAAAAAAGTTTCAATGAGATAAAACATGGCGCTGCTTAATCTTCCTGTTGTTTTCATAGAACAGACTTGCGAATTCCAATCCTTATTCTGTGTCATATCGTATATTCAATGCAGAACAACTTTGAGATAATCTGAACTCATGTTTTAAATGTTTAATCCCCAAGAAAGGGGATTATGTCATTAGAATGCAGGGAGTTACAGGGATTGAAATTTTTGTGACTTGTTAGGGCCAGGAAGAAAGTCACGAAAAGGAGGAGATAGGTTGAACCAGTGTATTGGAATAACAGAACATATATCCAAAATAATAGTGATATTAGTCAGCAAATAGAAGTGTCCGTCTGAACAGTGAAGTTACACTACGTCTCGACTGCCTCTCCTAGGAAGACTCGCATGTTAGTATATATAAAGGAGGAAGAGTCCATTCCAATGTTGATAGGGAACCATGAGAGAGAGAGAGAGAGAGAGAGAGAGAGAGAGAGTGTGTGTGTGTGTGTGTTTTGGCCTTTTAGGACCAGGAAGAAAGACACGAAAAAAGAAGGTACGTTAAACCAGGGTATTGGAATAACAGAAGATATATCCAAAATAATAGTGTTATTAGTCAGCAAATAGAATTGTTCGTGCGAACTGTCAAGTTACACTACGTCTCGACTGCCTCTTCTAGGAAGACTCGCGGGTTAGTATTTATGAAGGAGGAAGAGTTCATTCCAATGTTGATAGGGAACCATGAGAGAGAGAGAGAGAGTGTGTTGTGACCTGTTAGGACCAGGAAGAAAGACACGAAAAAAGAAGGTACGTTAAACCAGGGTATTGGAATAACAGAACATATATCCAAAATAATAGTGTTATTAGTCAGCAAATAGAATTGTTCGTGCGAACTGTCAAGTTACACTACGTCTCGACTGCCTCTCCTAGGAAGACTCGCGGGTTAGTATTTATGAAGGAGGAAGAGTTCATTCCAATGTTGATAGGGCACCATGAGAGAGAGAGAGAGAGAGAGAGAGAGAGTGTTGTGACCTGTTAGGACCAGGAAGAAAGACACGAAAAAAGAAGGTACGTTAAACCAGGGTATTGGAATAACAGAACATATATCCAAAATAATAGTGTTATTAGTCAGCAAATAGAATTGTTCGTGCGAACTGTCAAGTTACACTACGTCTCGACTGCCTCTCCTAGGAAGACTCGCGGGTTAGTATTTATGAAGGTGGAAGAGTTCATTTCAATGTTGATAGGGCACTATAACAGAAAGTGAAAGAGAATGAGAAAACAGAAAATAGGGAGGACTCAAAGGAAGTTAAAAAGAAAGATTAAAGAAGATGACGATTGCACTTAAAGTTTAGAAAATTAAATTTATCAGGGAAGCAAGTAAACAGAAGCGAATTCCACAGCCGAAAAGAGCGAGAAAAGAAACTATTGAGAGTCGAAATTGCAGTTGCATTTATTTCAACAGTAAAATTATAGGACCTAAATTATCATGTAGTAGCACACTTAAATTCCTTTAGTCGGGTCACCAGAGAAAAAAGCTCTTCAGAGCAGTTGCCATGAAAATATTTGAAGAAAAGACAGAGGGAAACCATGTCACGTCAGAGAGAATGTGACTGCTGATGAGATGACATGTCAGTATCCATTACTTTGCAGATCCTTCTTTAGATTTTCCAAAGAAACTTGATATAAATTTTAGGTGAACCAGACCAGATATGGCAGCAGTATCCAATGCAAGGACGAATACAGCTGCGATGATTCATCACTCTTCTTGTATTACGTGCAACATGGACCTATTCTCGAATGAATTGGTCAGCAGATTTCTGAGCCCTCAGATAAATCAAAGTCCCATTTGTACTGCTTTATGAAAAGTGAAGAAATAAAATATCTTTAAACACAGCTTTACAAATTAATATTAATTATGTTATTAAGCATTTGTTTTCTTTCACAATGAAAAAATGAGAATCAAGGAATCTTTGCGAAAAAATTTAGCACAAAACTATTTTGTTTTTCTTTAAAATACTACTGAATGAGTTAGTATTGTATACAGTTAGGTTTGTATAACAGAAGGAACAAAACGTCCCTACATAAGAAGAGTGTCACGTAATTACGTTATTTTATGAATATGTATAATATTTTGGTAGGCAGCAGTAATCATTCAGTTAACAATAACCGTACTATACTATAATATTTTGCTTAAAATCTATGTATGTTTCAAGTTTGCTTAAATTGCTTTTAAATGCTAGGTTTGTAAGAAATTATTGGGATAAATTATGTAAATGTACCGCAATGAATTGAGAATTCACTTTGTCCACAAAAAAAGACAACCTACCATGATCAAAAGTTTACGGAAAAACTGAAAGCTGAAGGATTAAATTTTCATCACGAATATTTATGAGAAGAAAACTAGACTCGAAGAAGCTATAAATTAGCTTAATAAACTAATTTTCTGCTTAATAAAAAAATAGCGAAATCTCTATTTTAAATATCCCACGAATTATCCCACAAAATGAAGTTATCCCACAAATTTCGATAAACACAGTTGTTTGGTGTTTTACAAACTTTCAGCGCGTTTGAAATAACGTCGCTGATTGGTTAATATATGCAAATGTGGAAATTCAAACTGAAACCTAAGAATTGCACAAAAATTAGTAACTTTTAAGTTTGAATAATATTACTTAAATACATTGCATTTTATACAATGTTTTAACGACTTTCCACATACTGATCACTATTAAGAAGAAGAAACTGAAGCATTATCGGCCGGTAAGACAAGTGTAATATAGCAATCTGGCCCCACCCGAGGAAGGTTGATGCAATCGATGGTGTTTCCCGTCGGTGAAGGGGTCGGCGAACGACAAGACAGGTGTTTGAGAAATACATCCTGTCGGGGCCTGGAGCGGATGTCGCAGGGTTATGAGTCGGGCTCGTTTGACCTTATTTCCGACAGCGGCGGAAATGACTACGGAGGCAAACAGAACAGGTGTCTCTTGGAATTACGTGGGCGTTGCGTGGACGAGGCAAAACCGGAAGGAAAAGTCCCGGTTCTAGAAGACTATAAAAAGACCTCGACACACGGATTCGCCAGCAGAGAACGGCCAGTGGAAGCAGAGAGACACCACAGGCAAGAATACACTCCCGTCGACCCATTCTATGTGCGCTCTCACTCTTCCATTCTCTGTTCCACACGGGTTCGTCGTCAGGAATAAAAATATAACCTTATATTTTTATATATGCGTGTTCTCGTTGTTTGTCATTGTACGGCGATATATAACACAAGGAACGTTGCATGGAGGAAGGAGAATGTACCTAAGAAAGTCTTTCACAAACCCCTGCTATTCTCCTCGGGGTTCTTGACAAAATACAGCGAAGAATCTGTAATGTGATTGATACCGACTTGGCTGACCGCCTGCAGTGTCTCTCTCACCGGCGTGACGTGGCTTCCCTGTGCCTCTTCTATAAATACTTTCATGGCTTCTGCTCTGACGAACTTAAATCACTGGTGCCCCCTAGATGTGAATTTGCACGAGATACTAGATTGGCAACTAGGTCCCACCCTTTTACAGTGAAACCGATGAAATGTAACCGAAATTTCTACTCCAACAGCTTCTTTCCTCGCACTTCCCGCCTGTGGAATTCCCTACCGCATGCTTGCTTCCCCGACGGCTACAAACCTCCAGGAGTTTAAATGTAAGGTCAATAGACACTAACTCACACCCACTCTCTCCAACTCTCTCCCTATGTACATCCTAAGTCGTCTATCACCCTCTTTCTGACATTTCCCATACCCAATCGCTCTATGTAAGCCCCTGCGCTATAGTGGCAGTGGAATGCCTTGCTTGGGGTGACACGATTAAAAAAAAAAACCTGGATAATGTCTGTTTAAGTGGACGCTTCCTCTCGAGCAAACAGGGTTTGATCGAGCCTCTAATGAATCGATGAAGATTTTTACGTGGTTGGTGATAAGCAAGGAGTCTGAATGATGTCGGTTTTCGAATGATACCAAGTAAAACTTTAGTTAGTGCACATGAATACTGTATTCTTCGGTGCAGATGAAAGAAAAACGCTGGGCAACAGAATCGATCCTCACTGAATGGCGCATACATACGGCCGAACTACGGCAGAACTTATAAAATCGATTCTCACTTCTTTTATTATGGGAAACTCATCGTAGTGTAATGGTTAGCAAGCTTGTCTCGAGAGAAGCTATTGCAACTCAATGCGTATCCCATACTTACGTCTTTGTGCAACATCTGATTGATGATTAGAAAATCGACTATACAAGTAGCTTTGGGCACCTCGACGTGTCATAATGTTTAGCAAGCTTGTCTCCTTGGAATCATTACAACTATGTAGTAAGTTCGATTTTCATTGGGTGTCCCATACTTTCGGCCTTGTGCCACATCTAACCTGCGATTAGAAATCACTTATCCAATTAGAATTTAACTTATTTTGATGATATTTATTTAACGCTACATTGAGAAATGCTTGCTTTTTTAATTGTTCGAAATTGATTTTCAGATAACAATCCCATTTTCAAACTTTTAATTTAACTAGTGTTTAGGATTGTGGAGTTCACTTGGTCTGATTTGTATGATTGCATTTAATTAGTACAGTTGCTCAGTTGGATATTAATAGCGGTTATGTTTTTTCTGTTCAGTAGTAGCGACTGTACTTAGGTTTGGTGTGCTTCATTAACTATATGCTTTATTCATTGGGTTTATTTTGGGGGAAAATTCTGAACCTGATCCAAATTCTTTAACTTTTCATAGATGTTAGTTACATTTAAATTGCCAACATCAATGTGAGTTGTAAGGCAAATAAACATTTTACGTGGATGTTGCTGGGGAAGGAAGATAAAGAAAAACAGGTTTCTATTAGAAAAAAAATCTGATGAGACCCTTGCTAAAAAGCAAATCACCATCCAGCGCCGTTACAACCCTGGTGAGGTATGGAACAAGAGGCTTTCGGATAGTGGAAAACACAACAGAAACTGACACCATTTAGAGGTATTGTCCTCATCCTTGCTATCTTAACGTTCCAACGTTTTGTCCCCAACCCCGGTCTTCTCAAGTGTATCAGTCAGTTAAGTGCCATATGTGATACACGCTTGGGCGATCATGTCTCGAAAGAGACATGACTGACTGGGCAGAAGATTATCCCGCAGTAGTTAGGCAGAGGTGAGTAGAGAGAAAGGTTTACTATAGCGTAGCCTTCAGGCCTGTGTGTGTCTACTCCTTCAGTCAGTTAAGTGCCATACATGATACACGCTTGGGCGATCATGTCTCGAAAGAGACATGACTGACTGGGCAGAACATTATCCCGCAGTAGGTTGCCATTACTTTCTGCTGTAGACTGGTTGACAGCAAAGCTATAGAACCCAATCTGTCCTGCTATTTATCTCATATCTGTAGGGAGAAAAGATATCTTATATTACATTATTATAGTAAATATAATTTATTGGAGGATCAGTTTATTACTTCAAAACATTAGAAAAGCGATACCCCACTTTATGCACAGTGGAAGTTTTAATTATGTTTCCAACTATTACATTCAGTCAGGCAGTTAAGTTCCATACGTGATATACGCTTGGAAGATCATGTCTCGAAAGAGACATGACTGACTGGGCAGAAGGCTATCACGCAGTAGGTTTCCATTACATTCTGCAGTAGACGGGTGCCAGCCAAAGCTATAGAACCCAATCTGTTCTGTTATTTAACCCATAAATAGAGGGAAGAGACGGATTAATACCTTTCTTAAGGGTATTTGTGCGTAAGTGAATGCAAGGAATCAACAGGAATTCGAACTTGGCTACCCAAGTTCTCGTTCCGAGCAGATACCCACTGCATCTCAACGCACATCCTTAAGTGTATATCCGAATAAACTATATTGTATTTCGAGTTGAAACTTTTATTTAATCGTCGTGTTTAGACTGTCTCGTTCCATTGCCCATATTTAGGGATATCTTGTTTTGTTCTTATTTTTAGTATTACTCGGTTTTTGCTCGCACTGTAAGATACTCGGATCGATATATTCAGGGAGTTCTGAATTGAACCCTTTATTTAATCCGCGGTAATAAACTGTTCTCGTTCCCCTGCACAAGTCTGAAGATAGCGCGTCTAGTGTTTAGTTTTAGTACTGGTCAGTCCAATTTCCACTGAATCCAAGTACACACTGCCCGATCTAGGAATTGATCTCAGAATTACTACATAACAAAATTCTGCAAACAGGTTTTCATCCGCTAGGCTATTTTTATAACAACAAAGATCTGGACAATAGTCCACTGTGAAATATTTAAATAATGATAAATCCATATCCCAGAAATTCCGACAGAACTCAACTCAACCTATTAATTTGCGTTAAAACACTCAGAAAGACGCAGGTGACACTTCTTGGACACAGATTGAGGAAAGAAGTCTTAGGGAATATACCACACTCAGAATATACTGAAGGTAAGAGGGATAGAGGTAATGAATAGGTAACGTGCGTAACAAGCTTTTGTTAAAAAGTAACAGAACAGGCCTTTTTAGAGAGAGAGAGAGAGAGAGAGAGAGAGAGAAAGAGAGAAAGTTAAAAGATCAAAAATTGCTATAGACTACTAAGAGGGAATTGAGGAAAGTATTGACCATGTAGAGACCTCAGTGATGTTTATCTGATTGGCCTTGTGTCAAACACAACCCGAAGTCCCCACAGTTAAAATATCCGAAGGTTGAAGTCAGAATGTTGGACTGTAGAAGAATAAAATATTCCGTTTTTTTATGTTAATGTAAAATTTTATTAACCAAACAGAATAACAAAGTTGTAAGAAGTTAATGTTCAAATAGAAAAATATAAGAAAATTGCCTTGTGCCAAACACAATTGAAGTCCCCACAATTTAAGATATCCGAAGGTTGAAGTCAGAATGTTGGACTGTAGAAGAATAAAATATTTCGTTTTTTTATGTTAATGTAAAATTTTATTAACCAAACAGAATAACAAATTTGTAAGAAAAAAATGTTCAAATAGAAAAATGTACGAAAATGGGCCTTGTGACAAACACAATTGAAGTCCCCACAACTTAAGATATCAGAAGTTTGAAGGTTCCATGTTGGAATGTGGAAGAATAAAATACTTCGTTTTGTATGTTAAAGGAAAATTTTATTAACCAAACAGAATAATAAATTTGTAATAAGAAAATGATCAAATAGAAAATGCATGTAGTTAATTAATTGGTATAAGTTAAATGTTCAAAGAGAAAATGTAAGTAGTTAAATGTACCACAGAAATTCAGAGCTTATAGCTGAGAATAGCAGAATGTGTATATGTAGAAAGATTAACAGGCTATTAATAAAGTCTGTGTTCCTTTCCTTTTTTATGGCTGGCGAAAAAGTGAAAATGAACGTGATGCAAGAAGAAAATTGTTCTTATCGAATGTTAGTTTTTAGGAGTCAGTTCAAGATGCCTTATTGTTGTTGTTGTTTCTTTGACGGCGAGTGAGTGAAAAGGAAGTTGAACTAGTGTGTGACGCGACCTTTGTATGTCTGGGTTTTGCTTGAAGTTACTTTTGTTACATTTTAGCGTATTGTCTCTGTGCTACTCCCGTTCGACTCCTTTTGCCAGTCAAGGGATGTGGTTAAGTATTAATCATGTGACTGGATCGAAACAGCATACCAATGTTTTTAGGCGTTAAGAAAATTTGACCAGGGTCATAGATCAATTTGATATTTCATATCCAGTTAGAATCCAGAATCTTAATTTTCACACCGACTTGTGAAATTTGCCTTGGTCTGTGTTTTTCCAAAATATTTTCAGTTGTTCTGATCCATTTTTGCGTGTATGCAATTTGAATTTCTGCGTTTCAGTTAATTGTTGGATGATATAGGATTAATTGTTGGACGATATAGGATTAATTGTTGGACGATATAGGATTAATTGTTGGACGATATGGGATTAATTTTGGATGATATGGGATTAATTGTTGGACGATATACGGATTAATTGTTGGATGATATAGGATTAATTGTTGGACGATATAGGATTAATTGTTGGACGTGCTAAGTTGGTGGATGATAGGATTAATTGTTGGATGATATAGGATTAATTGTTGGACGATATAGGATTAATTGTTGGATGATATAAGTTAATTGTTGGACGATAGAGGATTAATTGTTGGATGATATAGGATTAATTGTTGGACGATATAGGATTAATTGTTGGATGATATAGGATCATTGGATGATATAGGATTAGTTGTTGGATGACTATAGGATTAATTGTTGGATGATATAGGATTAATTGTTGGACGATATAGGATTAATTGTTGGATGATGATATAGGATTAATTGTTGAACGATATAGGATTAATTGTTGGATGATATAGGATTAATTGTTGGATGATTCAAGTTGGTGTTGGACGATAGAGGATTAATTGTTGGATGATATAGGATTAATTGTTGGATGATATGTAAGTTAATTGTTGGATGATATAGGATTAATTGTTGGATGATATAGGATTAATTGTTGGACGATATAGGATTAATTGTTGGATGATATAGGATTAATTATTTGGATGATATAGGATTAATTTGTTGGACGATAGGATTAATTGTTGGACGATATGATTTAATTATTTGGATGAAGTGAATCAATTATTTAGACGTTTCGGATTAATTGTTGGATTTCTGGGTTAATTGTTGGATGATTCAGTTAATTGGACGTGAAGGTTAATTGTTGGATGATACTGGATTAATTGTTGGACGATATAGGTGGTATTGGATGATATAGGATCATTATTTGGATGATAGGATTAATTTGTTGGATGATATAGGATTAATTGTTGGATGATAGGATTAATTGTTGAAGCGATATAAGTTCATTGACTGGATGATATAGGATTAATTGTTGGACGATAGGAGGAATTAATTGTTGGATGATATATGGATGGTATTGGACGATATGATTCATTGTTGAATGATATAGGATTGTTGTTGGATGATATAGGATTAATTGTGGACGATATAGGATTGGTATTGGATGATATGGGATTAATTGTTGGACGATATAGGATTAATTGCGGATGATATAGGATTAGTTGGTGTTGGATGATATAGGATTAGTACTGGATGATATGGGATTAATTGTTGGACGATGAGGGTCATTATTTGTGGATGATATAGGATTAATTGTTGGATGATAGTAGGATTAATTGTTTGGACGATATAGGATTAATTGTTGGATGAATATGGATTAATTTGTTGGATGATATGGTTAATTACGGACATTAGGATTGGTATTTTGGATGATATAGGATTAATTGTTGGGACGATATGGGGATTATTGTTGAATATAGGATTAATTGTTGGATGATATAGGATTAATTGTGGACGATAGAGGGATTAATTGTTGGATGATATGTGGGATTAATTGTTAGATGGTATGGATTCTAATTGTTAGATGATATAGGATCATTGTTAGATGATAAGTTAATTGTTGGACGATATGGGATTAATTGTTGGACGATATAGGATTAATTGTTGGACGATATAGATTAATTGGATGATATAGGATTAATTGTTGAATGATAAGTTAATTGTTGGATGATTAGGATTAATTGTTGATGATACTAGGATTAATTGTTGGGCGGTATAGGATGGTATTGGATGATATAGGATTAATTGTGGACGATAGAGTTAATTTGTTGGATGATATAGGGTTAATTGTTGGACTAGAGGATTAATTGTTGGACGATATAGATTTAATTGTTGGACGATATAGGATTGGTGGTTGGACGATACCGATTGGTGTTGGATGATATGGGATTAATTGTTGGATGATTCAGGATTAATTGTTGGACGATAGAGGATTAATTGATGGACGATATAGGATTAATTGTTGGACGATATAGGATTAATTGTTGGACGATATAGGATTAATTGTTGGACGATATAGGATTAATTGTTGGATGATTCAGGATTAATTGTTGGACGATATAGGATTAATTGTTGGATGATATAGGATTAATTGTTGGATGATTCAGGATTAATTGTTGGACGATAGAGGATTAATTGTTGGATGATATAGGTTCGTTGTTGGACGATATAGGATTAATTGTTGGACGATATAGGATTAATTGTTGGATGATATAAAAGTTAATTGTTGGACGATATAGGATTAATTGTTGGATGATATAGGATTAATTGTTGGATGATATAGGATTAATTGTTGGACGATATAGGATTAATTGTTGGATGATAAGAGGATTAATTGTTGGATGATATAGGATTAATTGGACGATATAGGATTAATTGTTGGATGATATAGGATTAATTGTTGGATGATTCAGGATTAATTGTTGGACGATAGAGGATTATTTTGGATGATATAGGATTAATTGTTGGACGATTTAGGATTAATTGTTGGACGATATAGGATTAATTGTTGGATGATATAGGATTAATTGTTGGATGATATAGGATTAATTGTTGGATGATATAGGATTAATTGTTGGACGATATAGGATTAATTGTTGGATGATATAGGATTAATTGTTGGACGATATAGGATTAATTGTTGGACGATATAGGATTAATTGTTGGACGATATAGGATTAATTGTTGGATGATATAGGATTAATTGTTGGACGATGTAGGATTAATTGTTGGACGATATAGGATTAAATGTTGGATGATATAGGATTAATTGTTGGATGATATAGGATTAATTGTTGGATGATATAGGATTAATTGTTGGACGATATAGGATTAATTCTTGGACGATATAGGATTAATTGTTGGATGATATAGGATTAATTGTTGGATGATATAGGATTAATTGTTGGATGATATAGGATTAATTGTTGGACGATATAGGATTAATTGTTGGACGATATAGGATTAAATGTTGGATGATATAGGATTAATTGTTGGACGATATAGGATTAATTGTTGGATGATATAGGATTAATTGTTGGATGATTCAGGATTAATTGTTGGACGATATAGGATTAATTGTTGGACGATATAGGATTAATTGTTGGATGATATAGGATTAATTGTTGGATGATATAGGATTAATTGTTGGACGATAGAGGATTAATTGTTGGACGATATAGGATTAATTGTTGGATGATATAGGATTAATTGTTTGATGATATAGGATTAATTGTTGGACGATAGAGGATTAATTGTTGGACGATATAGGATTAATTGTTGGATGATATAGGATTAAATGTTGGATGATATAGGATTAATTGTTGGACGATTTAGGATTAATTGTTGGACGATATAGGATTAATTGTTGGATGATATAGGATTAATTGTTGGATGATATAGGATTAATTGTTGGATGATATAGGATTTGTATCTTATAACCGTTTATCCCTAAAGGACACTGAGCAATAAAAAAAAGGGAAAGGGTTCGTTCGTTTTTGCAAATATATCCCTCATTATGTTTTTAGCCATTGTATTTATTATTTAAGTATTTCGACGTGGCGTAATGATTTGCACAATTGTCTCAAAAGATTAATTACAATTGGGTTCGATACGCTTTCGGCCTTGGTTCATATTTACGCTACACTTAGAAATTCATGTTGAACACTTTGGCGTAATGTTAGTTTATTAAGCTTTTCTTGCTAGCACAGTTACGACTGATTAGTGTGCTTGCTCGTCAATGGGTTCTCCATACTTTTGGCCTCGTGTCAAATCTAAGATACCCTTAAAAACCACTACCCTGTATTATTCGTATAATGTAGATTCCGGGAGAGTTGTTCAATACTGAAAAAAAATTGATAATTGCTATAATTTCGTTTCATTTTTTCCATGGGTAACGATTCGGTCAAATAATTATTTTTCTTGTATGAAAACACAAACGTTGAATATGGAAGAAGCTGCGCCTTGCGAACGAACTTGCTGCTGGGTTCTGAAATGAAACGCTACAATTACGGCTAAAATTCGAATTTAATTTTGCCACCTACAGTAAAAAAATAAAAGCAAAAAAAAAAACTGTGTGCTTGCTTTCTTTTTAAACTTTCGGAGTGTGTGGTGAGTGTCCAAAGATATTTAATAAAGTGATTCTAGTACTTGATTGTATGTAACACAAAGAATATTATGTGGTCACCTAAAAATCTTCAGGATGTAATTTCAAAGTGTTTGGATTCTTTTTTGTCTACTTTGTGCCGTGTCCCTTGAGGACGTTAACGATCAATTTCTTTTCCTTAGGAGATTTTATCAATATTTACCTTTTAACTTTTCTCCAAAAGAAAACTGGAGAAGACTTTCAACTACTTCGTTCTGATTGTAAGTATTTATTTAATTTCAGGTCTTGTTTTCAAGAAAAACAATATTTTCTTAACCTAGCGTTCGGAGTTCGTAGATTGGTTTCAGAGATTTCGTGAATTGTTTTCAGAGGGTTCATGAGGATCAGTTCAAAATTAACATTTAAGGAAAATTGAATAAAAACATGATTTTTTCAGTAGGTGGTCAAAGAATCCCTACAGTATCAGAAAAAGCAGTGAAAATAAAACGTACCCAGCCACACCTTGCAGTGCCGACTGCTAGGCGTCTCTTGACTTGCTGATCGCTACAGGTTTACCATTAATTCTCTGCACGACCGCCATCTTTTACACTTAAAAGAAAGGCATAATTCTTTTTATTTTTTTGGTTTATCGAGCTTGGTTATCATCTCATATACTTTCAATCATTTCAATAATTCTGTAAGATAATGATAAACGTATTAAGAATTTAAATAATTTTTCGTATTAATAAATAGTAATAAACATGTCACTGAAGATGTTGTCCATCACTAGCCACTATTCTTTCCCATATTTCTGGCAGGATTTGAAGTTCATGTCGGAAAAACGACATGTCTTCTGAGTCGACTCATTTTTTGATAGCTTCATAAGAATGTAAGTGCTGTAACACCAGGCCATGTGCTATCAATTGAAGCAAGTGATAATAGTAAATTTTCATCCATTAGGAAAATGTAGCCTTGTGCTTTTTTACAGTCCCCTTCTACGAGGAATGGACTCTTCCTGCTATTATATATAATTACCTGCGTGACTTCTGGGAGGCAGTTAAGTACGACAGCTAATACGCAGTTAAAGCCAGCTACTAGTCAGGAAATACGCAGCGTAACTTTACCGTTTGAACTTGCTCATTTCTATTTAATGATTACTATGAAGGAAAATCTTGAAGCAACTTAAATGTGGTTCTACAGAAGGATGCTGCGAATCTCATGGATCGAGCATGTGAGCAATGATGAGATATTGGAAATGATGTAAACAAAAAGGAAATTAATACTGAGCTTCAGGAAGAGACAGCTGAAGTTCCTGGGACACATAATGAGGAAGGAAGGCTTGGAAAACCTGATACTAACAGGTCAGATAGAAAGAAAAAGAGACAGGAGAAAGCAACGGATAACATATTTGAAGGGTCTAATCAGGTGGATGACAGAACGAAGAAGGGACATGGCACATAGAAGAAGATTAACAGTTATATGTATCTATATTCTTGCTATACTAATACACTGTTTTGAACCTACCTCCTGTGTTCCGTGTCTTACTTTCGACCAAACCGGTCACTACAAATTTGCGTCGAGGTTTTGTCCCAACAACTCCACAACAAATTGGCGACGAAGATCCACAACAACTCTGATATTGGTAAATAGTAATTAGTAAGTGGTCAGTTTAATACTTCATGACAATAGAAAACAGATCCCTCACTTTAGGTCCAACGGAAAGCTTTAAATGTATTCATTTCCGATTATATTAATTTGTACTAATTCTCGGGGGATCAGTTTATTACTTCATGAGAATAGAAAACAGATCCCTCACTTTAGGTCCAACGGAAGCTTTAAATGTATTCATTTCCGATTATATTAATTTGTACTAATTCTCGGGGGATCAATTTATTACTTCATGACAATGGAAAACAGATCCCTCACTTTAGGTCCAACGGAAGCTTTAAATGTATTCATTTCCGATTATATTAATTTGTACTAATTCTCGGGGGATCAATTTATTACTTCATGACAATAGAAAACAGATCCCTCAGTTTAGGTCCAACGGAAGCTTTAAATGTATTCATTTCCGATTATATTAATTTGTACTAATTCTCGGGGGATCAGTTTATTACTTCATGAGAATAGAAAACAGATCCCTCACTTTAGGTCCAACGGAAGCTTTAAATGTATTAATTTCCGTTTATATTAATTTGTACTAATTCTCGGGGGATCAGTTTATTACTTCATGACAATAGAAAACAGATCCCTCACTTTAGGTCCAACGGAAGCTTTAAATGTATTCATTTCCGATTATATTAATTTGTACTAATTCTCGGGGGATCAGTTTATTACTTCATGACAATAGAAAACAGATCCCTCAGTTTAGGTCCAACGGAAGCTTTAAATGTATTCATTTCCGATTATATTAATTTGTACTAATTCTCGGGGGATCAGTTTATTACTTCATGACAATAGAAAACAGATCCCTCACTTTAGGTTCAACGGAAGCTTTAAATGTATTCATTTCCGATTATATTAATTTGTACTAATTCTCGGGGGATCAATTTATTACTTCATGACAATGGAAAACAGATCCCTCACTTTAGGTCCAACGGGAGCTATAAATGTATTCATTTCCGATTATATTAATTTGTACTTATTTTCGGGGGATCTGTTTATTACTTCATGACAATAGAAAACAGATCCCTCACTTTAGGCCCAACGGAAGCTTTAAATGTATTAATTTCCGATTAAATTAATTTGTTCTAATTCTTGGGGGATCAGTTTATTACTTCATAACAATAGAAAACAGATCCCTCAGTTTAGGTCCAACGGAAGCTTTAATTGTATTCATTTCCGATTATATTAATTTGTACTAATTCTCGGGTGATCAGTTTATTACTTCATGACAATAGAAAACAGATCCCTCACTTTAGGTCCAACGGAAGCTTTAAATGTATTCATTTCCGTTTATATTAATTTGTACTAATTCTCGGGGGATCAGTTTATTACTTCATGACAATAGAAAACAGATCCCTCACTTTAGGTCCAACGGAAGCTTTAAATGCATTCAGCGAAGTTTTTCCACAACAACTCCACAACACGTTGTCATGCTGCATAATTGCACTATTGTGCCTATGCTCAGATAACGGCCGTTTTTCTTGAATGCTCGGCTCAAACGCATCTCCGGTATTCGATATTGATATCCTCTAATGGTTTCGGTCGGGTTGAGCAGCACATAATATACTACACCCAGCTGATTCCACCAAAAGCAGAGCAGAAGATTCGAACTATGGATATACGACTTTGCTGCCAATGTTGATTCATGGCCTGGTTTGCTCCACTAATTTTTTTTTTTAAGGTTATCGTCGTGTATCTACGGGGAGCCGAGTTCGAAACCAGTTGAATTCTCTGTATTCACTTACGCGCAAATACTCTTGAGAAAAGGTATTAATCCGCTTCTTTCCTCCAGTTATGGGTCAAAAAATAGAATAACCAGACTAGCGCATACAGTAATGGCAACCTACTGGGAGATAATCTTCTGCCCAGTTAGTCATGTCTCTTTCGAGACATGATCGCCCAATCGTGAATCACTTATGGAACTTGACTGACTCATATACTTTTATGGTTCAAAGACTGATTGTAACAACTTCTTCAGATGTATTTTTATCGTTTTTTCTATTCTTTTAACCTAAGCAAGGCAGGACCGTTACTAGTCCGAAGGGGGTTACCGTAAAAGAAGAGACTGGTCACAGGGGGTATTGAAGAAAAGATGAAAGATTAACGGGCTTCAAGGAAATCGAAGATGGCGATTGATGTTGCATTTTGAAGATTGTAGTTCACAAAGAAGCAAGTAAATGGATGGGAAAGTGCGAGAAAAGAAACTATTGTATTAGAAGTGGCGGTTACAGTTTTATTATTTGCACGTTAAATGGATGGGACATTGATTCAAATCCAGTAAATTCTTAAATTCGTTTGGTTAGGATATTAAAGAAAAAACATACAAAAAAACACGGAAATACACGGCTGAGGAAGTGCGAGAAAAGAAACTATTGTATTAGAAGTGGCGGTTACAGTTTTATTATTTGCACGTTAAATGGATGGGACATTGATTCAAATCCAGTAAATTCTTAAATTCGTTTGGTTAGGACATTAAAGAAAAAACAAACAAAAAAACAAATCCGAGTAGATGCGATAAAAATATTCGTAGAAAAGATAAAGGAGATCCACATCAGGTCGGTGAGAAAGTGACTGAAGTCGAGATGCCAGATCAAGATCAATTACATTGCAGATTGTCCATTGGATTTCATCGAGAACCACGTGATGAATAACAGGAAAACCCGAACTGATATGGTAACAGAACTCAATGCAAGGACGAATGGAAGATTTATAAATGAATAAGCATAACAATAGACAAATTTATTACTGTAACCCAGTCTGTCCTGCAATTTAAAGAGAAGAGACAAATTAACACCTTTCTCATGGTCTTTATACATCTTTTGAATATCAGTTTTTACACATGTAGTGTCAACGAGACGACTCGCCAACTTATTAACAGTATTAACAGACTTCGGTATTTGATTTTTGTAAACTTCAGCCTTGAAAAAAAAATTTCACAGCAATAAGAGAGATCTTATTCCAAAAAGAGAGATCATTTTAATAGTTTGTTGCGTTAAATTGATATATTTCCACCAGCATGCTTTGAATAAGACATCACGAAATCACTGTCACTAGTGACCATTTTTCTCCCTGGGGATTCTTCTACGTAAATTTAACCCTCTAGGGCCATTCGTATCATATTAGTGGGGGATCTGTTTATTACTTCATAACAATATAGAACTGATCCCCCACTTTATGACAAGTAGAAGCCTTAATCATATTATATTATTAACCCTCTAGGGCCATTCGTATCATATTAGTGGGGGATCTGTTTATTACTTCATAACAATATGGAACTGATCCCCCACTTTATGACAGGTGGAAGCCTTAATCATATTATATTATTAACCCTCTAGGGCCATTCGTATCATATTAGTGGGGGATCTGTTTATTACTTCATAACAATACAGAACTGATCCCCCACTTTATGACAAGTAGAAGCCTTAATCATATTATATTATTAACCCTCTAGGGCCATTCGTATCATATTTGATGCAGTATGAAAACAAGCATTGAAAGAAATATTTTCCTGAAAAATTTTTTAAGAGAAATATTTTATAAATTTCAAATGAAAGCAGTACTGACTGCTCAGTCAATGAATACCAAATGTTTCCTTATAGGGAAATACCAAATGTTTCTTTATAGGGAAATACTGTATCAAATATGATACCAATGGCCCTAGAGGGTTAACGGTCCATTGGCCTCTATTTTTACTTGGGGATTTATGTTGGTTTAACCCTCTAGGGCCATTCGTATCATATTTGATACAGTATGAAAACAAGCCTTGAAAGAAATATTTCCCTGAAAAATTTTTTAAGAGAAATATTTTATAAATTTCAAATGAAAGCAGTACTGACTGCTCAGTCAATGAATACCAAATGTTTCCTTATAGGGAAATACCAAATGTTTCCTTACAGGGAAATACTGTATCAAATATGATACGAATGGCCCTAGAGGGTTAAGTAGTAATTAGTGGGGGATCTGTTTATTACTTCATAACAATATAGAACTGATCCCCCATTTTATGACAAGTAGAAGCCTTAATCATATTATATTATTAACCCTCTAGGGCCATTCGTATCATATTTGATACAGTATGAAAACAAGCCTTGAAAGAAATATTTTCCTGAAAAATTTTTTAAGAGAAATATTTTATAAATTTCAAATGAAAGCAGTACTGACTGCTCAGTAATTGAATACCAAATGTTTCCTTATAGGGAAATACCAAATGTTTCCTTATAGGGAAATACCAAATGTTTCCTTACAGGGAAATACTGTATCAAATATGATACGAATGGCCCTAGAGGGTTAATATTACTACTAGATTGATACTCAGAACTCAACCATTTTTCCATTAAAATAATTCATTACAACAGCCACTTCTACACAAACGGTGTCTTTTCTTCTGTGGAATTCTCTTCTGTTTAGTGGCTTATCTGATAAATAAAAACTCCTCAAATTTAAATGCAACGTCAATTGCTATTTTCTATTTTCTTGAATTGCATTTATTTTTATTTATTCTTTCCTCAAAGGCCCGTGTACCTAGTCTTTTTTCTCACTGTAATCCTTACAAACCAGTGGCGGTTGCAGGTGGTTTGGAGTTAATGAGTAAAAAAAAAAAAGCATAGCAGGCATCACTGCATTCAGCTGCCGTTTTAAATGGTTGAGCATTTTTTTTATAACCATATCGCCCCCTGCAAGGCTTTTTACTGCCACTGTTTTGCAGAGGATTACATAGGGGGAAAGGTATGAAAAGAGTGACAGGTTATAGGGGCTGTTAGGAAGTGGGTAAGAGAAGGATGAGAAAGTGGAGTAGACGGAGAAGGGAGCATGAGAAAGAGAGGGTGCAGGTTAGTGAGATAGGAGATGAATATTGACTTTGCATTTAAATTCTTTGGGATTATAGCTGACGGGAAAGCAAGTAAATGGAAGGGAATTCCACAGGCTGGAAGTGCGAGTAAAGAAGCTGAAGGAGTAGAATTTGCGTTTGCAATTTTTTGGTTTCACAGTGAAAGGGTGGGACCTAGTTGCTAATCTTGTGGCACGAGTAAATTTATATTTAGGGGCACCAGTGAGTTAAGTTCATTGGAGTCGAAGCCGTGAAAGTATTTGTAGAATAGGCATAGGGAAGCCACTTTGCGCCTGTGAGAAAGTGACTGTATTTGAGCTGCCAAGTCGAGATCTATCACATTACAGATTCTCCGTTGGATTTGGTCGAGGACACCGAAGTGGATAGCAAGAGCACCCGACCAGATATGGCAGCAATACTCAATGCACGGGCGGATGGTAGACTTGTATATGTTCAGGATTGTTTGGGACCGGAAAGATTTCCTGGCCCTACACAGATAACCGACTTTCTTAGCAGCGAATTTAGCTATGGATTCTATATCATCATTCCACTTGAGGTCTGTTGTGAGAGTTTAGCCGAGGAGACGAAGTGTTTTGCTTTCAGGGTGACTAGTCTGATCCCTGATAATTGGGGGTGGGTAGGAGCGATTGACTGTGATGGTTAATAGATAGCAGCTTCGTTTTGGAAGCATTAAAATTCACGAGCCATTTTGCCCCAGTCCGCCAAGGATTGGAGATCCTTCTCAAGCTCGGCAGAGAGGTTTGCTTTGAAAACCTGAGGAGATTTTTTTTTTAATCATCTCACCCCAAGCAAGGCATTCCACTGCCACTATTGCGCATGGGGCTACATAGGGGAAGGTAAAGAGAAGGAGTGGTTAGACATAGGGAATGTCAGGAGGAATGGGAAGCTGGTTAGTGTGTTAGGAGGTGTCTATTGACCTTACATTTAAACTCCTGGAGATTGTATCCGTCGGGGAAGCAATCGTGTGGAAGTTGCGGTTGCATTTTATCGGTTTCACTGTAAAAGGGTGGGATCTAGTTGCTAATCTAGTATCTCGTGTAAATTCGTATTTAGGGGGCACCAGTGATCTAAGTTCATCGGAGCAGAAGCCGTGAAAGTATTTATAGAAGAGACACAGGGAAGTCACGTCGCGCCGGTGGGAGAGAGACTGCAGGCTGTCTGCCAAGTCGGTATCTATCACATTACAGACCCTCCTCTGAACCTTATCGAGAAGCCCGAGGAGAATAGCAGGGGCACCCGACTAGATATGGCAGCAGTATTCAATGCACGGGCGGATGGTAGATTTATATATGTGCAGGATAGATTTAGACGGAAAAAACTTCCGGGCCCTACACAGAGAACCGACTTTCATAGCAGCGGATTTAGCAATGGATTCGATATAATCATTCCATTTGAGGTCCGCTGAAAGTGTGAGACCAAGGAGGCGTTTTGATCGAGGCGAGAGTAAACTGTAGTATCATCAGCGTATATGCCTACTTGGGATCTTATTACATCTGGGAGATCGTTAATGTAGATAAGGAAAAGCATAGGACCTAGAATAGAGCCTTGAGGGACACCCGCGTTCGTATGATAGTATTGGGAGGCATGTCCGTTCAATACTATCTTCATTGTGCGATTTGAAAGGAATGACTGCATAAGGTCAAACAATTGTCCAGTTTTACCATAACCGCGCAGATTGCATAGAAGGTCAGCATGTAAAACTCTTTGGAGATATCTAGAGCAACAGTTCAGGCGTCGCCGTTCCTGTCGAGAGCCTGGTGTATATGCTCAGTGATGATCGTGAGCATATCAGTGGTAGGCCTGGTGCAGTGGAAACTATACTGTTTGTCAGAGAATAGTCTGTGGGCTGTGAGATGTTGAACCAACTCTGCATTGATGATGGCTTCGAACACTTTGCCAAAATTCGGTAGGAGGCTGATAGGGCGGTAGCTAGAGGGGTCAGAGCGTTCACCAGTGTTTTTATATATTGGAATCACGGAGGAGAACTTCCAGCAGGCAGGAAAGAAAGAAGCAGAGAGAAAAGAGGATAGTTCAGGTGATCATTTCTTCAGAACAATGATTGGGATTCCGTCGCGCCGCTCGCTTTGTGGTGGTCAAGCTTTGAAATTACGATAGAGACTACCGAGGGGGTAATGTGGATGTTATTCAATTGGGCCTCAGTTCGGTATGGGAAGTTGGGTATAGATACTCCAGAAGAGTTCAGTGTTGAGTTGATAGAGAATCTGCGAGCGAAGCCTTGTCTTTTGTAGAGGTAAGGACTTCATATTCCTTGATTAGAGAGGGGATTCTTTTTCATATTCTCTGAAAACCACGAACCCGTTGACAAATTCTTCTCTCAGTTTTGAATACGGCCTAGACGTCACCTGAACGATATTTGTATATGCTTATACTTTACTTCCTACCTAAATTTGTGGTTTCTTTCTCCTTGAGCCGTCTTTCATTGGCTCTTTCCCAATGTTTCTTTATTTCTTTCTCTTTTGTTTTTCTCTTTGTTGTTTATTTCCTGTGTCCTTCTTTTTACCCCTTTTTTCTGTTTTCTCATATTTCCTTTACTCTTTACCTCGTAAGAAAAATTTTGCCAATAAAAGGAAGTCAATTTTCATCAACTATATTTTCAAAGATAACGTTTATTACCATCATTACTAACTACCTGATGAGACATTGTTCTTTCATTGTCGAAACAAAACGTACCCTTTTGTAGTAGAGTCTAGTTTGTAAATGTTCTAAAATATAATATCTATATATATATATATATATATATATATATATATATATATATATAACATAGTACACTTGATATGTAATCCGGGTAAATTCCAAAAGAGACGAACTCGAGAGAACTCAATGTTAAATTCATTTATTAAACAGAGTAATATTTCATAAAGGATTTTCGATTATCACCTTGGATAATACATATTTCACCGCTTTCATGTTCTTAACGCGGATCGTCAGATCCAAAATGATTTTCGATCTGACGATCCGCGTTAAGAACATCATAGCGGTGAAATATGTATTATCCAAGGTGATAATCGCAAATCCTTTATAAAATATTACTCTAATAATTACAAATCCTATATATATATATATATATATATATATATATATATATATATATATATGAAACGATTTGTTTGAACATTATTTTTGATCGATACCCGTATTTAAGTTAATATTCTGTTTATAATCAAACAGTATTATATATTTATTTCTACCGGCCTGATCATTTACGATAAATATTTATATATTTGATTATAAACAGAATATCTACTTAAATAGGAGTATCGATAAAAAAATAATGTTCAAGCAAATCATTTCAAATTGTCGGTTGTTTATAACCAATTTCGTTAATCTTCGTTAATTTCCGTAACATGTAGATTATTGTAAATAATCAGGCCGGTAGAAATGAATATATAATTGTTGTGGGAGCATTACCCCCGTATCAGAGTGAACTCATCCAGATTATATTTAAGCCAGGAGACAGTACTTGGCGGGGGACTAAGTCGAGTAACTGTACTAGTAGCATTATTGCGATACTTTAATTGACGATTTGTATTTATTATATGTTGTATTGTTGTCGATATATGTATTTAACTCAATCTGTTGCGTTCGTGTTTTCTTTGAGTGGTCTTAAAACCAAGGCCACATCAATTAGCGACGAAGACCCCTAACTCACACGAAAAAAAACCCCACAGAATCGTCGTACATCAATTGGCAACGAAGGGTCGTAATTCTCACGGAAAAAAAACACACAGATCCATAGCACATCAATTGGTCTTCAAACATCACACAGGAAAAACGAAACTTTCCAAGGATTCGGACTACTCAATAAAATATTGCCAGAATTCAAGTGACCCTCGTCACCCCCCCCCTCACACTGACTGGTCGGTCATGCAATCAAGTATCTGGATTATAATAACCAACGGAATTGGCGACATTACAGATAAACTGTAAGTAATTCATCCGATATTTTTTATACATATTTTTTCCACGTAAAATGGAAGAACTTGCAAAAGCAATGCTTCAACTTATGAAGAATCAGTATGAACAGCAACAGAAAGCTGATGAACGTCAACGGAGAACGAATGAACGACTGCTGGAGCAGCAGCAGAAAAAATGAGGAACGATTCTTGGAACAGAAGCTGGAATCGGACAAACTCATAAAAATCCAATTGAAAATGCAACAAAAATACCAGCAAAAAACTGACCAACAATTACAGAAACAACAAGAATTATTCCTAAAATTACTGCAAAAGAAAAAAAACCGGGAATGATTCTGCATTTTCACATAGCAACATTTGGAACTCGATGGAAATATTCGAATACGTGCCATGCAATGAGAAAACCTTCGATGCTTATTACAAACGATACGAAGATGTCTTCCAAGTCGACTGCAGCAATTGGTTGAATACACAGAAAATACGATTGCTACTTCAAAAATTAAGCACTACAGAGCACAGTAAATTTGTTAACTTTATATTACCAAAAAAAAACCGATCTAGAACTCTCGGAGGTAGTGAAACTTTTATCAGAACTGTTCGGGCCGAATACATCCTTATTCCACAAAAGGTGGAAATGCTTAAATCTGACGAAAGATGAACAGCAAGATTTTTTAACTTTTGCTGCTACTGTCAATAAGTATTGTAACGACTTTAGACTATCCGAATTATCAGCCGATAATGTTAAGTGTCTCGTATTCGTGCAAGGCCTGATAGCTGCAAAAGACGTAGAAATAAGACGTCGTGTTTTGACTAAGTTGAATAATGAACCCAAACTTACGTTGCAAAAGTTGGCAGAAGACTGCCAAAGAGTCATTACAACACAAAGCGACTTCAAAAATATCGAAGAGGCTGCAGTCAGCCACATTCAAAAAAATTATTCCAAAGCGCTACTCCCAGAACGGAACGAAGAAAAAGAGTTTTATCAAAGTTATACAAGATCAAAATATTACTCCCCTGATAGACGCAATAAAAAAAAAATTCGACAAATATACTAATAAACAGAAAAATTTCCCCCCAGGTCCATGCGTTATATGTAATAAAATGCACTGAAAGAAATTCTGTTCTGCTAGGAAAAAGATCGTATGTCGAAACTGTGGCAAAACTGGTCATTATGCAAATAACTGTTGGTATGAAAATTTGACTAAGACCAAGAAATCGGGTCAGACAAACGCATTTCAGCGACAATGAGGAAAACAGTTTGCGTAAATACGTAAATATAAAAATATCAAATAAGAAATTTAAACTGCAATTAGACAGTGGATATGATCTAACGATTATTAATGTCCATACGTAGCGTAGATTCCTAAAAACGAAAAAATCAGCAAGCTCTGTAACGGGAGAGAAACTGGATATCTTAGGCGAAGTAAGCCTTCCCGTTATGCTAAACGGAACAACAAAAAAGCTTAAGGCGTACATCATGAAAAATACCCCGACTTATTTGGCACTGATTGGATCGAAAAATTTTTAGCCTCTGGAATTGTTCGCTAAACACATTTTGTAAAAACATTGTCTATTACCTCAAAAAGTGAAGAATTAAAAAATGAACTAAAAAACAAATTTGCGGTCGTCTTCTCAGGAGACCTGGGAAAGTGTGCCAAGATAAAAGCAAAATTCCAATTGAAAGATAACGTAAAACCAGATTTCAGAAAGAAAAGAAACGTGCCAGTCGCTGTCTTAGAACAGATCGACAGGGAATTGGACAGGTTAGTCGACTCACAAATATTAAAAAAAGTAGATTTCTCTGAATGGGCAGATCCTGTGGTCTACGTCAAGAAGAAAACTAATCAAATTAGAGTCAGTGCAGACTTCTCGACTGGTTTAAACGCAGCTCTCAAAGACCACCATTATCCTTTGCCTAGCCCGGAAGAAATCTTTAACCGATTAAACGGAGGTAAAATATTCTCGAAAATCGATTTGTCCGATGCATACCTTCAAATCGTGTTAGATAATGAATGCTCAAAGCTGCTATGCATCAACACGCATTGGGGACTCTATAAATTTAATAGGCTAGCCTTTGGCATAAAGGTTGCTCTGGCTATATTCTAACAAACAATGGACACAATGCTTGGAGACCTTGAATATGCGACCGCTTATTTGGACGACATACTAATCCTAAGCGAGTCGGCTGAAGAGCATAAAGAACACCTCAAGAGCGTATTTGGGAAGATAAAAGATTACGGCTTCAGAGTGAAAGAGTCAAAATGTGAGTTCTTTCTGCCTCAAATAAAATATCTAGGGTTTATAATAAACAAAGAAGGGTGACGTCTCGACCCAGAGAGAATCAAAGCCATTAAACAGTTGTTCAAACTTTACAAAGATTTCTTGGATTAGCTAATTTCTACCAAAGTTTTAAAAAATATATGCATGATCTCAGGGCACCACTAAATAAGCTGCTTAAGAAAAATGTACGATGGAATTGGACTGACGAATGCCAGTCGGCGTTCAACGAAATTAAAAAGACATTAGTCTCAGATCTAGCATTAACACACATTACGACTCTAATTTAGAGATTATAGTAGCCAGTGATGCTAGTAGTTACGGTGTCGGTACATATATTCTGCATAAATTCCCAGACGGAACAAAAGAGTCTATTGCTCACGCCTCACGATCCCTACTGCCAGCAGAAAAGCAATACGCACAAATTTAAAAAGAGGCAGTAAGCAATATTTTTGCTGCTACAAAGTTCCATAGATACTTATACGGAAGAAAGTTCATATTGCAGACTGATTACAAGCCATTATTAGCAATATACGGAAATAAAAAAGGACTACCTGTATATACAGCCAACAGGTTGATACGTTGGAGTACTATCTTACTCAAATACAATTTCAAAATAGAACATCTCTCATCGGAAAAGATTTGCCATGCAGACGGCTTATCAAGATTGGTCTCGGAAAACAAGGAATTATTCGAGGATTCAATAATTGCAACACAGATCGTACGGAGAAATAAAAAGCATGATAGCCAACATTATGAGAGAATTACCAGTCTCTTTGTCAGACATTAAAAGAGAGGCTTCGTCAGATGATTTTATTGTATCAACAAAAAACAAAATTAAATTAAAGGATAAAAATGTGCCAGAAAGTATTTTCCTTATTCGACCAGGTACTACTTGACAACGATCGAGTAGTAATCCCTAAAACTGTACAGAAGAAAATTCTCAGACCTTCATACCGGTCATCCAGGGACGAACCGCATGAAAAGCTTAATGAGAGGATACGCTTATTGGACAAACATGGAAAAGCAGTGGAATCATGTAAAGGTTGCGCATTAGCTGCCAAAAGCCCACCAACAACCAGCAAACCATGGACAAAGACTGAACACCCACGGGAACGCATTCACATAGATTTTACGTAAAACATTTTTTTAAACTAATATTTGTTCGTAACTACTAAGCAACTTGTAATTATGAAAACTATCGGTTAAAGATTGAAGATTTGTTTATATAATTAACTCGATTGAAACGCAAATAACCTCATTTTCCTAAATGTAAAATTTTTAACTCATGTTTGAAATCAAACGAAAAGTTAACACAGTTGTAACTGAATTTTTATTAACTGTTTTAATTTTACACAGTAAATTATTTTCAAGCAAAAATCTATCAATGCAAATTCAAGTTATACCGAAACAGTTCATGATCAGAAAAGAAAAGTCAAGATGATTCTGACACTGATGCTATCGTCAAATTTATTTGATTAATTCAGTTTATATTTTGGAAGAGTCATTTTAAAAACCGTTAAAATGTTAAACTTGTGACAAATGAGACACAACAATTTACTTGGTAATGTAATGGGGACATTATTTAGTTCAACCTGCATTACCAAATTGTGTTGCAACGCCTCTTAAGATACATGGAAATCTTTGGGTGACTAGCCACCCGGTTTCTCAGTGCGACCATCTTCGGGTAATTGGTGAGCAAAGTAGAATTCTCCATAAGTGGATTCTCCATGCAACAGAAGCACATTATATCACATAGCGTCATCTGAAAATAAACATATTAATAATGACAAATGAAAATATTTACTAAAATAAACCAAGATGATCTATATCTTCCTGATGAAATATATAAATCTATTATAATTATTATTACGGGTGGAATTAATAAAAAAAAACTAACAATTCATTTTTCTAGCGAAAACTCAACCCCTAATTTTAATTTTTAGTGTCATGGATCTTAAAATAGACAATTAAAAATCCAAGTCAAGATAGACTGACTTCCTTAACTACTGTCTTTGTAAATCTAGGCCAAGGCCGTCTTGTCGTCTAGATATAATATAGACGCTAATATTGTTAAGTTAACCTCCCCTCTCCTATTTTTTCTTCTCTTTATCTTTTTCTTTTTTCTTCTTTTTTTTTTTTACTTGACTTTGGTCTGGATAATTTTGACCCATTCATTGTTGTATGAATTTGGTCTGAGGAGCGGTCTATAAGAGCCATAAAATATAATATGACCAATGGGTTATTAAAAACATCCAACTTATGTTCTTTATTATAATACCATGTTAAAACTTAATATTGAGTTAAGTTATATATATATATA
>JBBBDQ010001188.1:1682500-1692500 GCA_037127315.1 Ascarosepion bandense
CCTATCAATGAATTTATTGTAAGATTTAGATTAAAAGAAATGTAAAATTTGTCCAAAAATGACATCATTTAAATTGTGAATATCTTAGCAACTACATGTCACAGCAAATTACTACAGTGCCCTATCTATAAGAATGAGCTTTTCCTCCGTCAATAAATAATAACCTGCGTGACTTCCGGGTACGCAGCTGTGAGGCAGTCAAGAGATTCTTGTAAGACAGTCAAGACACCGGGTAACTATACCGGTCGGACGTACACTTCTATTTTGCTCATTACTACTAACACTTATTATTTTATATATTGTTTTTTTAAACACTCTACCTTATTTCCATGTCTTACTTCAAGGCCTTAAAAAGTCCACAACAACTTGGCGACGAGGATTCGCCACAACACAAAAAACGTTAAATAATTTTTATTTTATGATTTTTTTTCTATGGTGACAAGACAGGTATAAAGCCAAATTTGCTACAAGCCTGGAGTAACTTCAGCATAGAATCATTATCACCCAATTTATTTTCAATTGTCTGGGACATGTAATTACTCATATATTGACATTTTAAGAAATAGATTCAAACAGTGAGATAGATAGATAGATAGATAGATAGATAGATCTAAAGAGATTGGAATAGATAGATAGATAGATCTAAAGAAGATTGGAATAGATAGATAGATAGATCTAAAGTGATTGGAATAGATAGATAGATCTAAAGAGAGATTGGAATAGATAGATAGATAGATCTAAAGAGATTGGAATAGATAGATCTAAAGAGATTGGAATAGATAGATCTAAAGAGATTGGAATAGATAGATCTAAAGAGATTGGAATAGATAGATCTAAAGAGATTGGAATAGATAGATCTAAAGAGATTGGAATAGATAGATCTAAAGAGATTGGAATAGATAGATAGATAGATCTAAAGAGATTGGAATAGATAGATAGATAGATCTAAAGAGATTGGAATAGATAGATAGATAGATCGAGATTGGAATAGATAGATAGATAGATCTAAAGAGATTGGAATAGATAGATAGATAGATCTAAAGAGATTGGAATAGATAGATAGATAGATCTAAAGAGATTGGAATAGATAGATAGATAGATCTAAAGAGATTGGAATAGATAGATAGATAGATCTAAAGAGATTGGAATAGATAGATAGATGAATCTAAAGAGATTGGAATAGATAGATAGATAGATCTAAAGAGATTGGAATAGATAGATAGATAGATCTAAAGAGATTGGAATAGATAGATAGATAGATCTAAAGAGATTGAGATAGATAGATAGATAGATCTAAAGAGATTGGAATAGATAGATAGATAGATCAAGAGATTGGAATAGATAGATAGATAGATCTAAAGAGATTGGAATAGATAGATAGATAGATAGATAGACAAAAGATAGATATATAGATAGATATGAACAAAAGATAGATAGATAGATATGAATGAAAGATAGATAGATAGATATGAACAAAAGATAGATAGATAGATATGAACAAAGATAGATAGATAGATAGATAGATAGATAGATAGATATGAACAAAAGATAGATAGATAGATATGAACAAAAGATAGATAGATAGATATGAACAAAAGATAGATAGATAGATATGAACAAAAGATAGATAGATAGATATGAACAAAAGATAGATAGATAGATATGAACAAAAGATAGATAGATAGATATGAACAAAAGATAGATAGATAGATATGAACAAAAGATAGATAGATAGATATATATGAACAAAAGATAGATAGATAGATATGAACAAAAGATAGATAGATAGATATGAACAAAAAGATAGATAGATAGATATGAACAAAAGATAGATAGATAGATATGAACAAAAGATAGATAGATAGATATGAACAAAAGATAGATAGATAGATAGATAGATAGATAGATAGATAGATATGGACAGAAGATAGATAGATAGATAGATGAACAGAAGATAGATAGATAGATAGATATGAACAGAGAGATAGATAGATAGATAGATATGAACAGAAGATAGATAGATAGATAGATAGATAGATAGATAGATATGGACAGAAGATAGATAGATAGATAGATATGTAGACAGAAGATAGATAGATAGATAGATATGAACAGAAGATAGATAGATAGATAAGTAATCGAATACCTACCCAACTGTATTCCATTGTAGGAGTGTTGGCGCTCGAACTTATACAGGAACTCATCTTGGCTCCCATGCACCCTAAACTCGATCCGCTGTGGTGCTGTCAAAAATAACACAATATACATAAAACATTTATCTATGTATAAGATTAATTGGTTTCCTTTGTGTTGCTTTATGCTGTTTTACGGTTTATCAACCCCAATGGGTTATTTCCGACGATATTTTTGGAATAGTTTCGTATGAATAGAATATGTATTCTATGTAAGAAATCAGTTTATAGATCAGGATTTCGGTTTATTTTGTTTACGGCATATCAACACCTCAATGGGTTATTTAATACCAAGAAGATTTTAAAAATAAATTCGAATAAATAGAGTATGTATTCTTTGTAAGCGATCAGTTTGTTGATCAGGTTTATTTTCTTTTACGGCATAACATCATCTCAAGGGGTTATTTAATCCGTGAACACATCCCATGTGTATATAGTACCCAGCGCAAATGACGCCATTTTAATTACAATTTAATTAAATTTTCAGTACCTGATTTTCTTACCTAAATAATATGTTTTTCAGTTCCTATTAATGTTAACGCAAAAGACAATGTTTGAAGCGTCTGCATGTTAAATATTTCAAATAAAGATTTATATTTTATATTTTTTGATATTTTGAAAATCGGGCATGATTTATCGATGGTTACTAGCAGTTTAACTTTAATTGATGGTTAGTGTTTCAGGGTTAATAATGACAAGATTTGAGGATAGATTCGTATGAACAGAATATGTTTTCAATGTAAAAATTTAGTTTTTAGATCAGGATTCAGTTTGTTTTTTCTTTTTTTTGTTTTTTTGTATTTTTTTACGCACATCAGACACAATACATTATTTAATACCGACAAGATATTTTGGATGGTTCGTATGGAGAGAATACGTATTATTTGTAAGAAATCATTTTGTAGATCACGATTTAGATCCATTTTGTTTTACGGTATATCAACCTCAATCGGTTATTTAATGCCAACAAGATTTTATAGGATTGGTTCGTATGAATAGAATATGTATTCTTTGTAAGAAATCAGTTTGTAGATCAGGGTTTGGGTTTATTTTATTTTACGGCATATCAACCTCAATGGGTCATGTAATGCCAACAAGATTTTATAGGATTGGTTCGTACGAATAGAATATGTATTCTTTGTAAGATTGTAGATCACGTTTCATGGCCGTATTTTGTGTGGAAGATTTTATTGATAATCAAATGTATTTTCACAACGCAATTTTTTTTAATATGTTACTGGGAATATATTTTCCTTCAAAGATCTATTACTTTAATATTTTCTTCAAAATGCATTGTTGGTAATATTTTTCCGGAAATGTAATCCTTGTAATATTTCTGTGTGTACTGTTGGTAATAACTTTGTTGTATGGTGGAATGAAGAGATACACAGTGAAATGTAGATGAACTACTTTATTAACAGAGTGGTACAACCAAGATGTCTATACAATATTTACAGTCTCTCGCAGTAGTAGGTGTAACTTTCCGAAGTCCGTAATGACAACCCCTGTGCTAAGAGCACATTTTCTCTTATACTTAGCAACTAGATCTCACCCTTTTACAGCGAAACCGATAAAATGCAGCCGTAACTTCTACTCCAACAGTTTCTTTCCTCGCACTTCCCGACTGTGGAATTCTCTTCCAAACGTTTGCTTCCCCGACGGCTACAATCTCCAGTAGTTTAAATTTAAGGTCAATAGACACCTCCTAACACACTAACCTGCTCCCATTCTATCAAGCACTCTTCCCATCTGCCTAACCCTCATCCTCGGTATCCTTACTCATCTGTCACCTTCCTCCTGACATTCCCTATGTCTAACCACACCTTCTCTTTACCTTCCCCTATGTAGTCCCATGAGCAATAGTGGCAGTGGAATGCCTTGCTTGGGGTGAGATGATTAAAAAAAAAAAAAACTTTCAGACGACCGGATGTCACATTGTACGAGCCACGACACAACAATTTTCTTTTCTTAAAAGTATTTCCACTAAAATGTCTATTCTTTATATTTTCATATTTTAAAACCCATTTTTGATGGGAACTACTTATCCATAACAGAGACCTTAACTAGAGTTACCACTCCGTATCGGAGTATACCTGGGGAGAATATCAATTAAGATCAGAGGCGTTGCTACCAGAAGTAATTTATCGTCTTACCCAGGACGAAAGATAATAAGTAAATCTATCTACTCTTACTGATTACAAATCAAAAATAAATCACAAGATTCAAAATTTAGGCGGAGAATTTAGAAGGATAAAGTGGAATAGACTTTAGAAGGGGCTAAGTTTTCCCCTTCTTTCATGGTAGGGATTGGGTTTTCAGTTTTTCTAATGTCTACTTCGGCTCTATATTTTGAAAATCTTCACTTAAACCCTCAAATTTTATTTAATATTTATTTTTCTTCAGTAAGTTTTGATATGTTTGCATATTGTCCAATTGTTAGGGCGCCGCTCATATTTGACTACAAATGGACTGTTCCCATTGCTATATATAGCAATGGTGGATTCTCTACAGGAAAGTCGCACAGAGTCTCTGGACTGACGACTCTACGACACTGTCAGCTCTCTGCCTTCTGGTAGAGGGCGCTCTCCAGTCGTGGTTCCGCCGAAGGGTAGAACCACGACTGGGCAAAAATAGACAGACATATTTTTGGCCCGGCTAATGGCCGGGAATGCCCACTATAAAATGACCATGTGTCACATCCGGCCTACGTGGGAAGGCTAGTAAATACAGTCGCACAGAGTCTCTGGACTGACGACTCTACGACATTGTCAGCTCTCTGCCTTCGGGCGGGGGGCGCTCTCTGCTTCCGAGCAGAGAGCAATAACCCAGTCGTGGTTCCGCCGAAGAGTAGAACCACGACTGGGCAAAAATACAGACATTTTTTGGCCCGGCTATATGGCCGGGAATACCCACAATAAAATGACCATGTGTCACATCCAGACTACGTGGGAAGGCTAGTAAATACAGTCGTACAGAGTCACTAGACTGACGACTCTACGACACTGTCAGCACTCTGCCTTCGGGTAGAGGGCGCTCTCTGCTTCCGAGCAGAGAGCAATAACCCAGTCGTGGTTCCGCCGAAGGGTATAGGCACGACTGGGCAAAAATAGACAGACATTTTTGGCCGGGCCATATAGCCCGGAAATCCTAGATATCAACTGACCATGTGTCATATGTTGGCCTTACTGGGAGGGACGACTAAATAATGAGTCGTAGAGAGTCACTGGAGAGTCGCTAATGAGTTACTGAAGAGTCAGTGCGAGTCAGTGAGGAGTTTGTCACACTTCCGGTGGTGTACCGGAAGTAATCACGTATACACACGTCTTACGACGGATTGGACTCTTGTATCTTTCTATTGTAAATATTACTAATCACTTCTGTACATGCTAACCTTCTTTCCGCGGAATACAACTTATATTCTGATTCTGTTGTTGAGTTATTCATTTATACTTGGCGACATAACACCAATATTCCTTGCTCCTTTGTCTTTTAAGCAGTAATATCGTTTATTATTTTTTCAACAGGCCGATTTACTGTCATCCACAATGTGGCGAAGGTGGTCAAAACAGAGAAAAAATAAGTCAACGTGTATTTTATTTACAAGCCATTAGGTTACTCTAAGTGAAAACAAGTTCTCTCAACATATAACCACTGTTTTCGAAAGGATTCAGTCAGTTAATTGCCATGCGCGATACACGCTTTAGGTGATCATGTCTCGAAAGATACATGACATACTGGGCAGAAGATTATCCTGCAGTAGGTGGCCATTGCTTTCTGCGGTAGACGGATTGCCAGCTAAGCATATAAAACCCAAGTTGTCCTACCATTTAACTCATAGCTTGAGGGAGATGAGATAGATGATATTACATTATTATATTATGTATAATTTGTGGGGGATTAGTTCATTACTTCATAATAATAGAAAACCGATCCCCCAATTTATGTTCAGTAGAACATTTAATTATATTTCCAACTATTATATTCAGTCATTTAGTTAAGTGCTATACATGATATACACTTTGGGCGATCATGTCTCGAAAGACTGACTGGGCAGAGGATTATCCCGCAGTTGGTTGCCATTGCTTTATGCGGTAGACTGTTTGCAGCCAAGGCTACCGAACACAATCTGTCCTGTTATTTAACCCTTATCTGGAGGAAATAGAAGGGCTAATATCTTTTCCAAAGGTATTTATACGTAAGTGAATGCAAGGAATTCAACTGGAATTCGAATTCGGCTGCAACGATTTGTCAATAGTCACTGCACCACATCCCACATCGGATATATAGTACGTAATAACTTTATATTTACATTCTGTAGATTCCACTTCCCTACCAATTCAAATTCATAAAACGGCCATTCTCATAAAGTGGGATTAACTTTACCCACCCACACACTCTCCAATGGATACATTTATGTATATAATCAAAATTAAAAAAATAGATGGGTATACCCTATATAGAATAGATTCTTTGTCGGACTGTCACCGACTAAACCGGCTACGCTACTCAATATTTTTGTGTGACCCGGTAGTACGAAAAATAAATATCTACAAAAAGGGCGGAAGAACTCTCGAGGAATGAACGGTTAGCAAATTAGAAGTTGTGTCTCGATAAAACACTGTGGAGAAGGCGATGAAGACTACTCTACTATTTTTCCCAAGAATAATAATGGATATGCACAAAAAAATATTAAAACCTTAACGGCGTGAAGGGGGTCAAGTCTAAAAGAATATAATATGAGCAACAGGTGTCGCTGGACTGTTATCCTGCGACTGTTCACACGAAAAAATTAAAAAAATATCTCGGTACATAGAATGTCAGAACTGGCAACAACTGTGGACAGCTGGAAAAAGATAAGACTATTGGATTAAACATCAACATTTTAGTAGTTGTCTATATTTCTGAGATGAGGTAGTATTTACAGTATTTACATTATTCGGACTATTGTCTTCATCTTTATTGCCATTTGTACGACGTTTAATAATAGATCATTCTATTTGTCTATATTTCTGAGATGAGGTAGTATTTACAGTATTTACATTATTCGGACTATTGTCCACATCGTTGTTGCCATTTATACGACGTTTAATAATAGATCATTCTATTCGTCTATATTTCTGAGATGAGGTAGTATTTACAGTATTTACATTATTCAGACTATTGTCCTCATCTGTGTTGCCATTTTTACGGCGTTTAATAATAGATCATTCTATTTGTCTATATTTCTGAGATGAGGTAGTATTTACAGTATTTACATTATTCAGACTATTGTCCTCATCTGTGTTGCCATTTTTACGGCGTTTAATAATAGATCATTCTATTTGTCTATATTTCTGAGATGAGGTAGTATTTACAGTATTTACATTATTCAGACTATTGTCCTCATCTGTGTTGCCATTTGTACGACGTTTAATAATAGATCATTTTATTTGTCTATATTTCTGAGATGAGGTAGTTTTTACAGTATTTACATTATTCGAAATATTGTCTTCATCTTTGTTGCCATTTGTACGACGTTTCGGCCGTTGTACGCTCCGGCCTTTTTCAGATGCTAGGAATTTCGAAATTGTAAAGAGAGAATGCCACTGGAAACTACGTAGACTTAAGAAATACGTACATATATTTGGCTTTGAAAATCTCCTAAGTCGTCCAAGCATAGAGATGAAAACAATATGGTAACCAGTAATACGGAGTGCCAGAGAAAAACATTAGTGTAAAAAATTGCAATATGAGCTCCGGTAAAAAATAGTTGAGAAAAACCATTAATATCAAAATTACTAGAGAACACCATTAACATAAAAAATGCAATATGAACTTGATAAAAAGGGGTACTGGATATTAGGTTTATTAGTCCCAAAAATTCTTGTCCTTAAGGACACATGGCCCAATGGATATAGACGTTGGTTAGTTCCTGTGACTTAACTCAAAAAGTTGTGAGTTCAATACCAGGCTACAACAGTGGTGAACAAGTAACTTACAGGGTTAGAGGGAGATAATCTAGGTTTTACGCAAGGAATGGGGATCATATACCCCAGTGATTGTAATAAAGGGTTCAGTTCGAAATTCCTAGTATCTAGAGAAGGTCGACGCGTACAACGTCGTACAAATGACAACAAAGATGAGGACACTAGTCCGAATAATGTAAATGAACATTTTAGGTCAATGAGAAACAGGGTGAGAGAGACAGGGGATATATTGTCAACACCAATTTTAAAATTATGTATACACGCGGCAAAAAAAAACAAAAAAACGAGAAAGGTGTTAACTAGATACTGAATCAAGATATGAAGTATCCTTCTGGAGTATCCTTCTGGGATACTCTTCTATATGGAGTATCCTTCTGGGATACTCTCAACTATCTCAAAGACTTTATGTTGTTAAATTGAAAGGAAAGTCTCTCAACATATCTGTTATAATGGTATATTCACCGACAGCATAATTTACAGAAAAAATTACGAATCTTTCTAATCCATTAGAGATCTGAAAACCAGATTTGGCAAAGAGAAGGAAAGAGTAATGGCTGGCAATTTTTGACAAGGAAATCGCAAGGACTGGGCAGAGAGTCCAACGGTACACAGCGAATGACCAGGTAATAATCAACACCTGGTTTCAATATAGAATGCTGCTCAGTGTAAGAGAATAAGACTAGAAGTGGAAATAAATCAAATTCATAACGATACTGACAGCAATTAACTGTTGAACTGAAAAACAAAAAAATTCGGGGAAGCACCCACACAGGAGTTTATTCCATAAAATAGCAGTTTTCAGGAGGTAAACGGTTTTTGAGTGAAACTTCCTGCTTACATATACTGGCCAAATGTCATTAGACTCAGTGAACGTAGAATTAATTCACTAATTATTTTCTAACAATTTATATATTTACTAAGTGAACTCTATGGTTGTCTATACGCTAGACTTTGTAAACATAACAAATATCACTATTGTTGTAATTAGTGCTGTTTATAAGTGGTACAAATTTGTGGCCTTTTGCCAGAATATGTGAAATATGGTTCATGACAAGTTACGAAATATATCCTCCGTTTAATTATATGGAAGCGAAAGTGAGAACTCCAAATTAATATTTGCAAAACTGGAAGGAAGCCGATGAAAATTGCTCACAAAATCTCGGTCCGTTGATATAATTAAGAGACCTGCAATTATATTGTCTGTTTTTTTTTCTGCTAATTTTTGTTGGACAAGGACTTACGCGTTTGTCAGAATGTCAGTGCAATTGTAATACATTAATTCTTTAAAAACTTCAATATCAAAAGCAAATACATTGTTCTGTCAGGATTTTTTGGCAAGGTTTATACAAGATTTCGTCAGAGGCATACCATAGCACAATGGTTAGTATCAACGTGACGTTCAGTAAATTCAGAGAAAACATTGATTTTATACGAGCGCAGTTATTGTCGCCGGGAATATTACTATTATACTTTGATACTTATGGTCATTATATATATATATATATAATTCAGTATTTAAACATTTATATTTATTATTTATAGATATAAACCTCTATGAGCATTATATATATATATATATATATATATATATATATATATATATATATATAAGTGATATATTATATTAAATTATATATATAATATCTATTACATATATATATATATATATATATATTCATTACATATATAATTCAGTATTTAAACATTTATATTTATTATTTCTAGATATAAACCTCTATGAGCATTATATATATATATATATATATATATATATATATATATTAAATATAAGAGACAATGAATGTCTATTATGTTTAATCATGAGCCGTTCTAAACGTCGTA